>JAVKPL010014760.1:0-89610 GCA_032173675.1 Gastrolobium villosum | reverse complement strand
AAAATTGGAAGATGGGGTTTTCTCATAATGCTATGCCGACAAGCTCATATTGCCATAGAGAAGAGTCATTTATGTCACCATATCTCTGTTAGTAATTAATAGATCTTCAGTATATATAATTTTCTAAGTTAAAAAGAGTAAGAATTTAGTTTATTTTGAAAGAAAAAATGCTTAAATTTGTTTTAAAGTTGATAAACCATACTCAATTCTTCTCTCATTGAATTTCTATTGTTTTTGTAGGAATAAGAACTAGAAAAGAACGTGTTATTAAGCACCAGTGTGGGAAATTTCTCAAAAGACAGAGTTGATAAAAATACCTCGCCAGTTTGCTCGAACGAGCGAGAAACTGAGCGAGGAACGTCGTAAATAGAAGTCCATGGATATTTTTATTAAAAAGGATGACCTAGGGTTATTCTATTCATTATCTTTTGGCTAGAGACTTTGGAGGAGATCAAGAAATCGAGAAAATTCTTTGAGGCTCACGTTGGAGAGCAGGATTTCAGATAAATTGAAGATTGAAGACCTCAGATTCTTCTTCTTCTTCTTCTTGTTCTTTATCTTTTCTTTCATGTTCTGAATTCTTTTTACTTTTTTGTTTTGATTAAGTCAGCTATGTATGGCTAATTTCTGTTGTAGTTAGGATTATGGATCCGATGTGAGTCCTAGTTGTGATTTAATTTGGTTTCTTTAATAAATTATTTTAGTTATTTGTGTTTTACCTTGCATGAATCTATATATCCTAGTATTGTATGAATTGATCACTCTTATAGGGATTTGAGGGTTATGGCTCACAATAAACATATGGAGTTTTTAATTCTGACAGGGGTAAAATACCAATTCTTGCATGATCAAGACATAGACTTGTTTGAGTTGTAGACTTCATAATTCATTGTGTCAAATGCTTATTTTTAGAGGAATCACTATGACATTAGGATTCTAATTAGAGTGAAGGGTTAAAATCACTAAGACATTAGGATTTAACCAACTATTTTTAGAAGATGAATTGTCTAAAATATCTGAGATAATTTAATATTGAAATTAAATTAAATAATTCTAGGAGGATCTGAGGTGAAATAATTCCCAACTGCATTTTTCGTCTTTGATATTCTAAACTTAATTCTCGATTCTTGCATTCTTGCATGTTCTTGATTTTTATTACAATTAATTTTCATTTTATTTTAATTCAAAAATTATTCTCAACAATCAAATCGAATTGTCCAAATTAAAGGAAATAGTTATAATAGTACTTGGTGCATTAATTCTATGAGATGATACTTTACTCGCTACTTTATTACTTGAAACGATCGGTGTACTTATCGTAATCACAAGAGTAATTATCGAGCAATATTGATGAGCTTGTATTATGTGGCCATTGGCGTAAAAACGGGGTGAAAATTTGGCAGCGTGCATAACAAAATTGCTTACTTTATGAGTTAATATATGTTCTGTCCTTGTCACAGAGATGTACAGCCCAATAGGTTGGTATGTTATTTTTGGATCTAGTGCCCTCTCCAAAGTATCTATGAAGGAGATACCCTTGAGTCAAGTAGATCACTGTGCACAGAATACTATAACGGCGTTAGCCAATGGGGTGTGTGCGTGCGCACAGTGACAGCATAACAGTAAGAGAGAGAGAACGTAACATATCTTTAGGGTTTACCTTGTATTTATAGAGGTTACCTGTGGGTAGCGTGGATGGGCTCTTGGTGCCTCTGATAAGGGGGCCAGACCTGTTTGTTATGCTGTCGTGTTAGGATTAGTATCCTTGATGAATATCTATCCATGATTATTACTGATTCAAATCTTGAATTGTCCCTTGTTAAGCCTATCACTTAATGGGCCCTTTATATGGGTCCATAACAATTTTTTTTTTTTTTTGAAAAATGAGTTAATATCTTCCAATCAGAGCTTTTGTCACAAAAGGAGGCATAATATCACATGCTAATACTTCAATTCAATGAAGACATAGCAAATCACACTAGAAAATTAAATTAAATTTATGTTGTCAAAATAATTTATTATAAAAGTTAAGTAGCTTAATGAATCAATCTGAAAGAACATAAGAATATTTTCGTGATTAATAAAAAATTAGTCAGTGGTTTCTCTGTAGTTTTGCATATTAGTCAGTGGTCATGCGCATGCCTTGGTTTATGCGTTCTATACAAAGTGAAGTCTTGATAAAAGTCAATGTTTGTTTGCTAGACATGATTAGTCTTTTTGGTGTTTTACCTAACAATCGTTTATTTTGGGGTGGAAGATGAGATTTTCTCCTAATGCTATGTGAACCAGCGGATATTGCTATTTTTTTTTATTATGAGGAGAAATATTCTTACTACCAACTCACTACTTATCTAATCATTACTAGATCAATATTTTCTCTTTTTTCAAAAACTTTTTAATATTCCCTGTCTTTGTTTCAATGGTGATTAGATAGATAGTAAGTTAATAATAGAAAATTTTGATAGTAAAAATATCCTTCATCTTTTATTATTATTAAGCGGATATTGCTAATTTGCTGCAACAGGAAGTCATTTATGTCATTATGCGGACTTAATGGAGCCTTTCTTTTGTGTTTTCAATGTTTTGCATATGTTGACGAATGATGTTTCTCAGCAACTACCACATTGACAGATAATAATTAACAATGAGGCAGGTGTACTAATTTCAGGATTTTATTAATATCATGTTAAAGGAGATAAATTATCTCATATCATAGAATTAAATTTATGGGCTTCACCATCTAAAAAAATGACATAATTATCAAAAAAAAATGTGTAAGAAATAAAGTTATCACATATATTTTCGCTTTCAATAATGTAACCAACTCAACTTGACTATAATAGCAACTTGTATTGCTTTATTATTTTATTTCCTTTACTTCAAGAAGCTGTGCGAAATTTCCATAGAGATTTATCTGGCATGATATAAGGAAAAGAAAAAATACCAAATAATTGTAGCTTGGCGTGAATATTAAACAAGTGCGGAGGAAAGTATTTGTTTAATTTTTTTCAATATTATTTTTGAGAGAAATTTAAAATCTTAATTTTGAAATCCACCCCTAATCTGACTAATCGCAAAATAATAAATCAATTGAAATATTTTTTTTTAAAAAGAAAAGAATAATATTATTATTAATATAGGAATAAAATTAAATATGAATTTTGGAACCGGCATGCGCCGTGAATTCTCATCCAAGCAAAATAATCTTGTTCTTTTTTTATTTTTATTTAATTTTCGTAATGGTCAATCAGCCTTATAACAATTATCCCGTACATTCAGATATTTCTATAAGAGGAAGGATATTGTGACAACCAAGTTATGTTACTACCAAGTAACTACCAATCAATTTTGCCGTTAGATTGATTATCTTGATCCAACGGTTATATTTATTTCCATCTTTGTATGGTCACAATTTCTCAAATTTAATACTTTATATTTATTTTCACCTTTGTATAGTTATGATTTTCCATATTTAATGTTTTCACTTTAAATATGAGGAATCATGACCATACAAAGATATAAATAAATATAACCGTTGGATCAATATAATCGATCTAACGGTGAGAATGATTGGTAGTGACTTGGTAGTAACACAACTTGATTGTCTCAATATCCTTCCCCTTTTTATAAAGTATAAATTAAATAAGAAAAATATTACTCTTCTTTCACATAAGATAACTTCTCTCATGTTATTTCACTTTGATTCATTTCACTTTTTTTTCTTGTAATGGTGTGACTCATCCATTTTCTCTCTACAACATAAGATAGTTATCTTATGTGAAAAGAGACTAATAAACCCATTAAATAAATAAGATAACATTAATTTAATTAATAAAATAATAATACAATTTAATAAAAAAAATTCGCATTTAATGCAGTTTTGGTGATATTTTCGGATCTACTGCTGCATGTGACGCCCCTTTTGGGCGTCACATGTGAAGCCTCAAAGGCGCGTCTTCCCCTTCATGGGAGACGCCCCATTGAGGCGTCACATGTGACGCCCAAAAGGGGCGTCACATGCAGCAACCTATTTATTCCCCCACCCCCTCCATTCAATTCACACATCTTCTCTCACTCTTCTTGATCTCTTCTTCACCCAAATTCCTTTATCTTTAATTTTGTATTTGAATTTTAGTTGTTATTCTATTTAAATATGAGCTCAAATTCTGATTCTGTTCGTGTTGTGTTATATTACAATGGTAGGATGGTTGAAGGTCGACGAGGTGTCATATTTGAAGGTGAAAAAAGGCCGACACGTATCCAACGCAACGCAAGCATTGGCGAACTGCATGAGAGAATTCGGCAGAAGTTAAGTCTTCAAGACAACCAATGTATCACTCAGATCACGACAAGGGTATGGCAAGGTGATAGATACATTAGTTGGAAAGTTGTTGACGATGAAGACGTGGAGATGACAATGGAAGAATTTTTCAAGCAATCAAGGATAGATTTTCTGGAGTTGTATGTCGACATCGCTGCAACCGAGAATTTTCCCTTACCGGTGAGGTCAGTTGATTTAAATTCTCCCCGTCTTCCAGCTTCGCCTGCCGCTCATGCGTCTTCAGTTGGTAACTTTTCTGAGGGAGATGAAAATGATCCGACTTGGGTAATGCATGACGAAGACGACGACGACGACGATGAAAATATGGCAATGGAAGAACGTCTTTTGGCGGATGATGCAAGTGCTTCAGAAGGAGATGAACCTCGTGAAATGGCTGCGTCTCATATCCCAATATTCCATGAACCAGTCGCCGCGCAAATGCCGCAGTTGAATGACGTTGCGTCTGCCCCGTTAGGTATTCCCCATGAAGGTAATTGAAATTAATTATAAATAGCTGAATAGAATATTGGTTTAATACCTGAATTTAGAAGTTTGTTTTAAAAACCTATAATCCGCAGTTGCAGGTGACGAAGCTGTTATTCCTTTTTGGGAAGGAATTCCGCATTATTCGTACATTGATTGGAGTTATCGGAGCGAACAAGAATCATGCACTGATGGTACGGTTTCAGGATCGGGTTCAATTCAAGGTCCGTGGCAACTGGGTGATGCGTTATTTGTCAATCAAGAATTTCCAACAAAAAAAGATGTCCAAATGGCACTTAAGCACCACCTCATTAGGGAGCATCAAGAAGCAATCGTAATTGAGAGCACGCCTGCAAAGTTGACCATGAAATGTTGTGCGTATAATCAAGGTTGCCCGTGGCGCGTCAGGGCGATCAAACCGGTGTTCGGTGTAAATTGGAAGATTACGAGATGGGGTGGAAAACACAATTGTTTGAATGAGCACATTTCTCAAGGACATAGACAGCTAGATGCGGACGTAATTGCAGAACTCGTCATAGGTATGTTTTCATTTATTTCACTAACATGTCAACGTTTACGTATTGATTAAATTGAGTCTACGTCATCTTCATCGCAGGGATGATTAAGGAAGAACCATCTGTGTCAATCTCTTTGGTGCAAGAAAGGATAACGGCTAAATATGGCTTTAAAGTTTCTTACAGAAAGGCGTGGTATGCGAAGCAGAAAGCGATGGCAATTTTGTACGGTGATTGGGAGGAATCGTATGCTTTTCTGCCAAGGTGGTGCGAATACATGCTTCGCTTTTCTCCAGGTTCATTTTATCATATACAAACAAATGATCTTTATGCCGAGCAGAGCTTAGTTAGTGGAAAAAAAGTTTTTCACCGTATATTTTGGACGTTTAGACAGTGTTGTGAGGCGTTCAAATTTGCTAAACCTGTTATTCAAATTGATGGAACACATTTATATGGAAAGTACAAAGGAAAATTATTGGTGGCCACAGCCCAAGATGGCAATGATGAATGTTTACCGATCGCTTTTGCCATTGTTGAAGGTGAAACCTTGGAAGCATGGGATTATTTTCTTGTTAATATTCGTGCTCATGTTACTACCATGTCAAATATATGTTTGATATCCGATCGACACCGAAGCATAATATCTGCTGTGGAAAATAACCCTAATTGGCAGCCGCCAAATGCATATCACGTCTTCTGTATTCGTCATATTGCAAGCAATTTCAATCAAAAGTTTCGGAATGAAGGTTTGAAACGGATGTTAAAGAATTTAGGTATACTCATTGAGAGAATGCGTAATTATTTATTTCCATTATGATTGATAATTTATGTTTAATTCAATCATGTCCAATGTGTGCAGGTTATACTCCCGCCGTGGTTGATTTTGAGAGGAATCTTGCAAGTTTCCGTGAAAGTAGTCCTCAAATTGCTGCGTGGATTGACGCAATCCCTAAGGAAAAGTGGTCGCGTGCCTACGATATTGAAGGACGGAGGTACGGTCATATGACAACGAATTTGGCTGAATCTGTCAACAGGGTTTTGAAGGGGGCCAGAAATATGCCCATAACCGCATTGGTAAAGCACACATATAGCAGATTGGTCCATTATTTTGTTGAGAGAGGTACAAAAGCCGTTGCACAACTTGAATCAGCTCATCGTCACTGCAAGAATGTTGTTGAATTGGTCAAGAAGAACCAGGTAGATGCAACCGGCCTCCATGTTCGTGCATATAATGTTGAACATACTGTATTTGAGGTTGACGCAGGTTGGGAACGTTCATATTCTGTCAATCTCCCACAGAGATTCTGTCAGTGTGGGAAGTTTAAGGCCTTCAAGTACCCGTGTAGTCACGCTGCTGCAGCTGCTATCAGTGTAAGGCAGAGTCCGTTCACGTACATAGATGACGTCTTCTTGACTAAAAACTTGGTTGAGGCTTATTCTTTTCCATGGGAGCCAATCGGAAACGAGGAGGCAATACCGCAGTTAAGTGGTCCAAAGATTATTCCTGACAAAAATATGTTGCGTGCAAAAGGTCGTCCAAAGTCAACTCGCATCCGCAACGAGATGGACGAAGTCGAGACAAGTCAAAGCCGTATCAGGTGTGGTATTTGCAAAGAGCGCGGCCATAATCGTCGAGGATGTCCAGATCGTGGGAGAAACGACTGAAAGTCTTAGTAATTGTATTTTCTACTTGGTTATTTTATGTCTTAAATTGTAATGTAAGCTATGTTGGACCATTTCCTTTACGTATGTATGATTTTAACATTGTAGTAACTTTTCGCGTGAATTAGTTAGTCTTATAAACCCTATTAACTAATGGTCTTGCTAAGATACGGTCGCATAAATATAACTCCAATGACGATCAACAAAACACACATAATAAATGAGGCGTAATAGTCAAAATAATATAACAATGTACAGTGTACAGTCCATAAAATAACAATCTGAGGAAGTCAAAACTAATAAAAAATAACAAAATAACTACGACCACGGTGGCCATGGCCTATGTCGTGCATCTCTATCTGGTAGTATACGTCTGTCCCAGACTGGGTCCCCCTGCTGTACATGTGCCTGAACCTGTGGTGGTGGAGTGTGGAAGTCATCCATCGCCGCTTGCATAAAATCATCTGCTGGTCCGTGTCCACTGGGTCCTGCACTGTCATGGCTCTCTGTCGTAAGGCCTACTGATCGATACAACTCCAATGTCTCCTCCTCAGTCCACTGCGGGAAATCGGCATCAAGTCCCTGTGAATACTGCTGGAAATCAGGCTGCGAGGATGCCGGATCGCCCCCGGCCATAGCCATCGGACTAGCCTGGAAAACTGGCTCCTGTGATTCCATGTATGGGTGCTCAGAGGCCACCTGACTAGGACCTGCCTCATACTGCGATCCGGGATGATAAATCGGCTGTGACCCGTAAGTAGTCCCAATGACTGGAGGTCTGAACCATCCCTGAGTCTCAACCACTGGTCTCGGTGCAATAATCGGGACATGCTCAGCAGCAACTCGCTCACGTGTACGTCCTAATCCTCGACCCTCAACTCGGTTACGAGGAACATCCAAAGACAACTGCGGATCTGGCTGTGTCTGTACGGCTGGTGCCTCAGGTCCAGGCTCATCAACTCGTGCATTCTCACGAAATATACCAATAAGCTTGCCAATCTCAGCATGAATAAACTCAATGCCGACCCGAGAAAACTCCTCCGCAGATGATGCATGATACAACATCTCTAGCCCATCAATCTGTAATACAAAATGTGTTAGTCATGTCATAAGTGGTGTTTAAATATAAATGTGTGCTAAAATTTTAGAATCTCACCATCCGTCCCAACTTTGCTGCCCTACGTGAGATGTATCTCTTTCCCCTCCCTCTGTACCACTCCATGTATGCATGATTAGGTGACATCAACCCAAATAATGGAGGAGGCACAACAATATGATTTGTCCTGGCCTGCCATCTCGCTATATGTCCACTAAGTTTTCGCCTCCAATTCTCTTCAACCTTCCCCCGTAGAGTATGATCGTGTATTCCTCTCAACTTTCTGCTAGCATCGGGGATGGGTTGATCCAATCCAAACTGCCGCAAGCATCTATCTGGCTGACATGCCTCAACAGTGTGGAAGTAAATAATGGGAGTAATGGCAAGCCAGAGATACTTCTCATGTTCCGTAACGTCCAGCCACTCATAGTCAATATATGGTAGCCAAACCACCTAAACACAAAATGAAATTTGAATTTAATGAGTTTGAAATAATTATACATGCATGATAAAATAACAACACAATAAGTATAGACCACCTTACCTCATCTCTACAGAGTGAATCCAAGGTAGCCCGATAATGAGTCACCTCATGAGGTTTAAATCTTGCCATTGTATTAAACCTGTCATCAGAAACATACATCAGCAATCATAATGAAAAAGTATACATATAGTTTAACTATGCATACCGGCAACCATAATGCGTGCCCGGCTCTGGATGAGGAGGAAGCGGCGGAGCAATGGGTGGGAATCGTATCCATGCCCAGATTTGAAGGAGAACATGGCAACCGCCCATGTCAGTACGCTCGGCATCTGTCAATTCACACAAATTCCTGAACAGGTGTGACAGAACCGCAGATCCCCAGCTATATCGGCCGATATCATCAAATCCTCCCCCAAGCAGCGGGACTAGCCGACAACCAAAATTGCTGCCTCCAGACTTGTCCGCCAACAGCCAAGTACCCAGCATCCTGGCGATATGCGCCTTTGTGAAGTATATCTCGGCAGCATGATTACCTTCATGATCAGTCCACCGGGTATATGACCGATCTAAGTATGATATTCGCAAGTCGCCAGAATTATGGAACTCATTTGGCTGTGGCACAACGCCAAATACCGCCCCACAAACAGCGGGCCAATTCTCAGAAGTGGATCCCATGACGACTTCCCCGTCAGTAGGCAACCCCAAGATGCCCGCCACATCTTGCAAGGTGATCGTCATCTCACCTTGAGTCATATGAAAAGTGTGTGTCTCTGGTCTCCACCTCTCGACCAGAGCACTAATCAAAGGGGCATCAATCTGTGATAAATTATGCAATTACAGCATTATGCAATTAGAGCGTGTTAACGAATGATATTGAATAATAACATAAATACAAAGCAATGTAAAATGCATACCTGAATGTGGCGCATCCGGGCGACATGTATGAATCCCGCCTGCGTCAAGTAATCCGCGACGACCTCTGGGATAGCGCCTGTAGGTGGCCCCCCAGACGGCTTCCCACGCCTCGTCTTTATTCTTCGTACATGCTCGGTATTCCACACCCGCTGTGAAATATGACCCTTTTGCGTCCTCTTACGTAGGACCTCCCATCTGTATGGCCCAGGTATTATATACATGCTTGGATCGGTGGGCTCTACATCCGAAGCAGAACCGGATGATGATGATGACTCAGCCATTAGCCTAAACTATATAATATAAAATAACATTTAAATTAATCACATGTAATGGCCCATTTTATTTACAATTTATTTAAGCGATGAAATACTTTGTTATCAGATATTTTAAGCATATGCGTCATTTTTATTACCGCTATCGAAAAGAATTAAATAATGTTAATACATGGTACAATCGTTTATTTGTAATTAAATAATTAAAAAACATTGGACAAGATTAATATAATTCTTACAGAATACTTACTACTATTTTCTATGTCACTAATTACTACGCTAAATCGTAATGCATAATTAAATATTAATAATAATAACTACGTAAAATCGTAACGCATAATTAAATATTAATAATAATAACTACGTAAAATCGTAATGCATAATTAAATATTAATAATAATAACTACGTAACATAATTAAATATTAATAATAATAACAACATTAATGGCATTGCATAAAGTTTCTAATTGACTATCCTAATGTTCTCAGTATCTAATATACGATCAATCCTAACATGCATTACTAACTACCACCGTATTCTAAACATATAGATAAGAGGTATTAGGACCTTACCTCTAAGTCGGCAAAGCTTCGCTAGGAATCATCGGTAGAGAGAGGCTAGAGAGAGGTTAGAGAGATGTGAATGAGTGAGGATTATGAAAGGGACATGGGGTATAAATAGGTTGCTGCATGTGACGTCCTTTTTGGGTGTCACATGTGACGCCTCAATGGGGCGTCTCCTATGAAGGGGAAGACGCCCAATTGAGGCGTCACATGCAGCATCATATCCGAAAATATAACCAAAACAACATTAAATGCGAATTTTTTTATTAAATTGTATTATTTAATTTTTTTTGCCGTTATAATGTGTCAAACTTTTACCCAGGGAGACATAATTGTAGAAAAGCATGTTTATTGTTATAATGTGATATATATATATATATATATATATATATATATATATATTGTTGCTATATATATATATTTATAAAAAAAACAATTATCTAAAATTAAATAAGTTAAATGATATGTTTTAGAAAGGATCTCGAAAATATCCCGATTTCTTGGAATTTTAGAATATGTATATTGATACTAATGGTCATTAAATGCGAATTTTTTGTGGTGTGGACTCTTGTGATACCGATTTCGAGTCAAAGGGGCATGCGGGTACAGGTAAGCTTCTGTGTCCTCGGTTTAGCCATCGTGTGGTTCCACCATACCCCATGGGGGATGGTTTATATGCATGCTGGGTTTTCATACTTTTTGTACGGAAGGTATTTTAAGTTGTTATGTGCAATGGCTTTTAATATGTATGTGTTGTTCCACCTAGACGGCAAGCCTGAGTATGTGGCATCATACAATATGGTGGGGCCGTGGGTGTGTGCAAGTGGCGTCTTGCACTATCTGTACGATATAGACATATTTCCTGCATTTCTCTGGCCAGTAGAATAGCATTGACACACATTCATGATTATCCGTTGCATTGCACTGTTTTCATAACTTATATTGTAAACTGTTTTTATAACTTATATTACCCATTTAAGTGAGCTTGGGGTGGAAGTTCCTTGAGGACCCCTTGTCTTACTGAGATTCTTGTTAGAGATCTCACCCCACGTTTGGGGCATCATTTCAGGTTCAGGTAATGCTGGGGTTGATACCCGGAGCTGACTTAGATAGTTGCTGACATGTTGATGCTGGATTACGTTTATTGCTATTAGGTTTTAGTTTCATTTAATGGTCATTTGTGTTGAACTCTATTGGCTATGTTGCCATATTTGTGTGAGCATGAGGGTTGTCCATGCCACGTTGATTTGATTTTGTTTGACTTTATATTCGAGTTGTGATATTGTAGGAACTTATTATATATAATTATGAGGTATTTCAGTTAGATGTCTTTTGCAATCATATACAGGAGATATTTTGAAAACAAATTGAGTAATGCAACTTGGTAATTATAATGACGTCATAATCGAATTTAAAGAATTTTTTTTTCCGCATATTAATTAAGCGTGGCTCAATACGATGACATGTTAACAAACCGTGTATACACGGGGTGTTACAGTATGTGACTGTACATTTGGGGACAATTTATAAGAATTAATTGGTACTACATATACTAATAAGATGCAACTACTTTTTGGTAGCGCATAACTTAAGAACTCCATAGTTAAACGTGCTTAACTTGGAGCAATTTTGGGATGGGTGACCTCCTATGAAGATTTTCCAGGAAATGTGTGAGTAAGGACAAAACATGTTGAAAAGTCTCGTGTTAGTTTGTGGGGACAGTCTTTGATCCTTGAAGCGGTTGGGCGTTACAAGTGGTGTCTCTTTCTCAGTATGGGGTGGTTCGAGGATGACCCAGGCGGAAACTGGTGGGCATGTAACACTACAAGAGCTGACAAGGGCAGAGAGTGATCGCAATTGCAAAAGAGATAAGGCACAGAAAATGAGTGGCACTTACTAGGCTTGCAACTGGGGGGTTATATGAATGAATCAAATCAACATCCAAAAGAGAAGGATTCGATAGACTGTGTAGGTATGAGACTATACAATTGGAGATAACTTATAATAATTAATTGATATTATTTATACTAATAAGATGCATCTACTTTTCGGTAGCGCATAACTTAAGAACTCCTTAGTTAAACGTGCTTAACTTGGAGCAGTTATGGGATGGGTGACCTCCTGTAAAGTTTTTCCAGGAAGTGTGTGAGTGAGGACAAAGCATGCTGAAAAGTCTCGTGTTAGTTTGTGGGGATAATCATTGATCCTTAAAACGATCAGGGGCGTCACATAGGATATGTAACATCTCATTTCGGACCCGTTTGTTATCATCAAATATGGTATTAAGCGCAGTTACAATCAGAGTAGTTGTATTAAAAATTATGGATAAACTTTTTCTTTTCATTTAACATTAAACAATTCTGTAATCAATTAACCCAAATACTTTAATTATAATTCATGATTAATTCAGAAGCTTCATTCTTTGTTTTACACCCCCTTATTAAATAATACCATAACCCCAAAGGTGTAAAATACATTATAAGTCATTCACCATATAGTCCTCATAGACTAGCATGGTGTAAAACACACTTAATAATTTTATCGATAGTGAATAGTCCTAACATTTTCTTAAATTGGGATTGTTATCCCTCACTATAATTTCTCATCTTTTACTATGTCACACTAGACATCTCAAGATTATAAATAGCATATTATAAGCCTCAATTGGATTTGTATAACTCAAGATACGTCTATCACAAGGCAATTGTTTCAAATCGAATTTTTGGAAACAGGGCAACAACTTTAAAATTAAACTGGGAATGATACACATACCCAATGGTTCTAATTTCTTTTAGGGTTATAGCCTTATGTGTTAGCTTCACATACATCCAAAACACATTCGATTTGGAGCTTTCAGCCAAGTTTTGAATGCTTTACTTACTAGGGTTCAATATGACCGAAGGTGCTTAAGCGCCCATTTGTGCTTAAGCGCGCTGAGACAATACCCAAGCCCCTGTTTCTCTTGTGGGAGCGTGCTTAAGCGCCCTCCACCAGTAGTCGAATACCTGTTATTTTTTCATGAGCGTGCTTAAGCGCCCATTTCCCATGCTTAAGTGCCCTTCAATAGTGGAATATCACATTTTCCCTGTTACCTCATTTCTCTTGGTTTTTCCAAACCAATGTCTCTCATGGTTCTAAATTGGCATACTATCATATAAATGACATAATTTTTTTTAGTATAGCAAAAGGGTAAGGCCCAGAAAAAGACTAGAAAATTAAATTGCAGACACCATTGGTCAACAGAGGACCCAGATCGATAGGGATATCAAGACGAACCCACATGTTCTCAAATTGACAAACAATTCTAGCCAACTAATCAACACATATATCCCTTTCTCTCTTCATATGGGAAATTTGTATCTGCCAGTCTTTGCTAAGCCACTCCTTGATGCTACTCCCCAAATGGTGCTCTGAGCCTGAAATGTTCCTATTGGCATTCGCCTCAACCGCAATATTTGAGCCACTTTCCACAACCAGAAATTTTATACTCAAATCCCAAGCTACCTGTAATCCTTTTAGAAATGGCCATAGTTCAGCAGCTATAGGGGAGCAAATACCTATATCAAAAGTGAAACCCGCCAACCACTCTCCATTAACATCTCTAATCAGACCACCACTGGAAGCTCTCCTATTGCTGGGATGCACCACCCCATCCACCTTGCGTTTGGTTACCCCCTCCATTTGGTTGGTAAATTACATAATTCAATTATCTAAAAACTTAATAAATGAAATCCATCCATGGATTCACATCAAATGATTTTTCATCTAATCTCTTCATGAGAATATCATACATACATTACCAAATTCTACTTCACCTAGCCATCTATGACATAGGCTATCCATTATACATTTCATACATCAAAATGGAACATCCAACAAGGTCCATTATATGATTAACTTTACATAACTAGGCATGCAAGCTCCTTTAATACATAATAGTCCATATCATCAACATCTCAAAAGTTTTGCATCCCAATATCTCATAATCTCATTATCTATAAGATTATCAAAACTATATATTATGGAATACGTAAGGCATAGAACTACACATCATTATCAAATATATAACACTTGTACAAATGTCTCCAGAATAATACATCATATAAAAGTTATCAAAATAAATAGCATGCAAGCTATCAGTCCCTAACTGGCCTTCTTACTAAAGGATGGTCCAACTCCTCCGATATTAGTACCTGCACCTGAAATATAATCCCCACACGAGATGAGATAAACATCTCAGTAAATTAGGGGTCCTTGGAGGATTCCTCCATCCCTAAGTCCACTTCAGGCATAATAGTTGTATAATCAAAATAATACATCATATATCAATGCAAAGTGTGCAATAAAGATTTTTGCTGGCTACAGAACCTACAATGTATGAATTACACAAGGAATTAACCGTCTTGCGACATACCAAGTATAATGAATTAACCTTCTTGTAGTAAGCATAAGGAATTAACTGTCTTATGCCTCAGACAAGGAATTAACCATCTTGTGTGGCACACAAAAGCAAACACACATGCAATGCATTATATCAGTTTCCAGTGCAATCACATACACCATATAAAAACCATAACCCCTTTAGAGTTTAGTGGAACAAACAAGGAATTAACCCTAAAAATCAAAAACTTACCTCTTGAAGCTTCCAATCAAGCTTACTTCAAGCTCAAGTTAGCTTCGGACACTTGAAACTATACTTGAAATATTCACCAAAACAACTAGCCATAATCAACACCTATTACAAGGTGAAGAATATCATCAATTAACATTTCAATCAATGTAAAACCAATAGGTATCACATTATCAAATCACACTTGGATAGCTTACCTATACTAGAATCATTCAAGATTCTAAGTTAACTTCCATAGAATCATCCAATGCTTGATTCCTCACCAATGATTCACTTGATTCAATCCTATAATTCAAAGGAATGCAATCACCATCAACAACCCAATATACATTACTTGGAACACAAGTAATCTCACACTTTTCCAAGTCAAATTTTTGAACATAAACAAGATGCCCAAAATGGTGGTTTCATCACATTTCCACCGTTTATTTATGCTCCTAAGCATACTTTCCAACATAGACAATGACCAAATCATACTCCATCACCATCATCTTATGCTACATTTTCCAAAGAAAACCTGAATATTAAATCTTCATAAAACTAGAATAAAGTAGGATTTCTTACCACAATTTCTCCACAATGATCAATAGATTGATCTCCAAGCTTCAATGGATCAAACCACACCTCCTAGCTCCTTCTTCACCAAAAATAGTGCCACTTATATGGTGGATTTTCTCTCCACACAATGGTTTTCTATGGTATTTCCTTACTAGGTTATAACCACAAGGTAATTCCTAACATTTTTTATGTGTAAGGTTTGCTGATTTGGTGGCTTAATCAAAATGTGATTAGCAATCTCACACATCCATGGCTTTCGACCTTGAGGAGGAAAACATGAAGAAGAAGATGAACATAGTGGTCTTAAGTGTGATTAGTCCATATAATGAAGATTTGACTTTTGTCAAATTTCTAAAAATATCTTATTTGGCATTTTACCCTTTTAACCCTTATGTTAAATCCTTGATAATTCAAGACTAAGCCATTTCCACATAATTCAAACATTCACAAATGTTACACTATTATTTTCAAGTTTCGGGCAACTTTTTTATAATTACATTTTTACCCCAAAACTTCCACTACTTGTACTTTTGACTAAAAGTGTGTTTAAATCGTTTAATTAGACATCTCTTCTAATTAATCCATGTTTATCATGATTAAACTCCTAATCAATTGCTAATTTCATAATTTTCAGGTTAGGGTTATTATATGCAACATGAAATAAAAGTACCCTTCTTAGATTGAACTTTTTTTGTAGGCTCATTTCCATCATTGGAATTTATGATGTTTCCAATTTTAATATTCTGGTTGAATATCTTCGAGAGAAACCTTAGGATTTCAGCTCTCGGAAGAGAGTGATTTCGAGAAAAGGAACACATTTGTTGTGTGTAGAATTATTGCGTAGTAATCCTTGCATTCAACTTAGAAATAAGGGGAAGCACAACCTCCCTTGTCTTAAGAGGGAAAAGGAAGGAATGAGAAGATTTTGCTTATGTCTTCCCTTTGTATGTGAGATTTAAAAAGTGGGGGAAGAAAATATGAGATTTTTATAAACCCTCAAATACCCTTCTCACCCTTAAAATCAGAGTTTCTCCAATTTGGGGGATTTAAGAGAGAAACTATAGTAAATTACTTACGTGCCCTTATTCTCTTTCATAAATTTTTAAAACCAATGAATCAACATCAAAATCACCTTTATCCCAAATTAATTGTGGTCGGTGGTAGATGAATCATATGAAAGATATAAAACGGTTGAAAAAAATTAAAAATAAATAATAATAATATATATATAAAAATAAATAAAAGTAAAAAAGAAAGGGACAAGAATAAGCGGGGGAAATGAAGGGGAAAAGGACTAAAAAGGGACCATCTAGAATATAGGAATAACAACGGGTCTAACCCTCCACCATACTTATAGCTTTTCTCCATTCCGTTCCAAGACATACCGTCTGCCAATCTATATCCCACTCCATTAAAACCAATGAATAAATTATAAAAATGTTTAAAAATTAATTTAAAAAAATAATTTGAATTTATTTGATGAAAACTATTTTTTTATTTCCAATTACATTATTTTAAGATAAGTTTTTTTTTTTTTTTTTTTTGGTACAGAATTTTAAGATAAGTGATTTATAATTTTTTTAGAGTAAATACTATTTTCGGTCCTCAGCAAATTTTACGATACCCGCTTTAGTTTCTAGCACATAAAAAAGACAATTCGTTGATCCTAAAAAATTCAAAGTGGATCCATTTTAGTTCTTTTGAGGGACTAATGTGGGTCTTTTTTGAATTTGTGAGGGACCACGATTTCAACTAAATGGGTCCATTTTGAATTTCTTAGGGACCACGAATAGCCTTTTTATTTGCTAGGGACTAAAGCGGGCATCGTGAAATTTGCTGAGGACCAAAAATGATATTTACTCATTTATTTAATAATTTTAATTTGGTTATAATATGAAATAGACAACTTTAGAGATAAAAAAATAATTTTTTAGAAGGCGAATCAATTTTTAAATATGAACATAAATCGTTTTTATAAAAATTTTAATTTTAATTTAATTTATAAAATATAATAATTATATTAGTTATTTAAGAAAGTATAAAATTGAAAAAAACATCACATTACTCTCAATTTTCTCCTTTACCATATTTTTAACTCTCAACTAAGGGAAATGTAATACCCTTTATTTTCCTTTCCTTTCTTCCCCTTCCTCCCCTTGGATCCCCTTTATTTCCTTACCCTCCAAACTGCTAAACACACTTTTAAGGTAGTTTGGAGTATAGAAATAGAGAAAAATGTTTATCATTTCAAATGACACAACTTATATCTTTTCACTCTCACAAAGAGATGAGACCCACATCTTTATTTTTTTGTCAACTCTCTCCCCTCCTTTATCTATCTCTTCCTCTCTCTTAAAATGACACAACTTTACATTCTTTAGAATGACACACACTTTACCCATAGAAATATGCACAAATGACACTAAGCAGTAAACTAGTATCCAAGATAATGAAAGATCACCGGGAGTAAAATCCATTGTAAGAGCGGTATCAAGTCTTTGGAGTAGACCAAAAATGGGGAAAATATCACCCCAAGCCTACGCTTTTTAACCCACAAGGGTAGCTCAGTTGGCTCCCAAGGGTTTGCTTGAGTCAGGGGTTCAAACCCTGTCTCAAGCAAATTCTTGGAAAATCTTTGGGGGCCAGAGGAGGAAAGTGTCTCCTTCTCGGTTGGGAGATTAGTCTCATCCTTCCTCTGGTAGCGAAGCTCAATGCACCCATTGTTCCAATGAGGGACTAGCCTACAGGGCCGTACCCCGAGGGCAAGGTGACTAGAGGAGGTTGAATGGAGATACCTCCGGGTTATACCAAAAAAAGAAAGAAAAAAAGTTATATTTTTTCTTCTGTTATTTTCATTTTATATTTATAAAATATAAAATTTCCAAAACATTTCTCTTTATCTTTGCTATTTATTTTTACTTAAGTTCCTGAAAATTCATTATTCCTAACTTTCAAAGGCAGAACTTAATTACTTATGTTCAATTGAATTGGTGGCAAGTACCTATTTGGATAAACTCAACGATAAGACGATTTGTGCTTGAGTACATATTTATTCCTGACTTTTTATTTTGTTCCTAACCAATTCATTCATTTCATTTGTATTTGTTTAAAACGCTTCATTTGCAACTTTTTTCGGAGCACGATAATCTGGAATTCATTTAAGCCTTGTATTACTTGATATATACGCTCGCACGATTTTGGAAGATTTGCTCCTCATATTTTTTATACTACATTGCCTGGAGCAATTTTTGGCCTAACACCGGTCATTGACTCATTTGAGATATCGGGAGTTACTGGATTACTAATTTAGCTTAGTGGTTAGCATGTCACACTTCCTTTAATGAGCCTTCATGGGTGGCAGTAACCATTTTACGCTTAAAATTACTTATTATCATTTACTGTGGAGACTTTTAGTTATGTATGTAACACCCCTCAATTATTAACCAAGAAATGTTACTTACGTACTTTTGAACTTAGAATATAAGTATTACATAAATCAACTTTCTTCCAGAATATCAAAATACAAACCACTAAAACAACATATAGTATATTAAGTTACCTTTTACAAAATAAAATTCCACAACCAGAATATTATTATGGTCCAATACTTAATTTCACAACTAAATAAAAACATAGAGTTTTTTTTTCTTTGATAAACAAAACATAGAGTTTATTAGATACTATTTTTGCCTTTAACATAAATAATGAGATATTTATGTTAGTGAAGATAACAACTAAAAACGTTTTCGAAAAAGTGTAGTGTTTTCAGGCATATTCTAGTATGAAAAAAATCTTTCATGGTTTTAATTGAAAATGATAACATAACAATATTGTAAAATAATTTAACATCACAAATATGTATAACATTCTATCTTAAGATGTTTTCATAAGCATTGATTTTTGTATCTATCAAAGCCGTGTATTTTGCACGATTGCCTCCCACCTCATTTGTTCTTTGACTCAAAAATACAGTTTCTCAACCATGCAGGTATTTAGATTATCTTTTACGAGTAATTCTATGAACTTTTTAAGTAGACAAACACAGGAATACCTCCAAAAGGATCTCGTAATCTTTTAAAAAAAATTATAATTCTTAACATATCAATGAAATAAATGCAGAAATATAAATCAACAATTAAATATATGTGTATCATGTTTTTCACATATAATGGTGTAAATAAGCACTACCTACTAGAAATCATGCCTATTTTAAAAGGATTGACCTCCAAGGCAAATTTGTATTTTTTTTTAATAAAATAATATTTTATTATTTTTCTTTTCTAACTCTTCTCGTATAAAATTGGTTTCAAAAGAATAAGTTAGTCTTATATTAGCAACCTATGAACACAATCGATTCTTTATTATTATTTTTCTTTCCTAATATTTTATTTATGTGATTGTATTATTGTATATGCATGAGAAATTATGTGGCTACAATATTTTCCTTTTTTTGAATTGGATTATGTAATGCATGAGTAAATGAATATATATTTTTTATTTTAAAATTTAATTAAGCCTTTTATATCTTCAGGAGTGTAAGATACATTTTTAATCTTGACCATTGATTTTATTTATATCTAATGGTTCTGATTTATTAAATATGTGAGCAATTTGATGCAAACATATCAATATAGTTAAAATTCAGTATAAAACTTCTTATCCTTACTAGAGAAACAACCCATAATATGATATGTTAAAACTTTGAGTTTGTTTTTTTTTTTTTCTAAAATTATTTTAAATAACTTTGTATAATGTTCACTAAAATGACGTCGTTTAGCGGCAAAAATCATGATATACTTGTAATTTTAATTTATTTAAGGGTTATAATAATTTTTATTGTTCTAATTTCTTAATCCAAAATAATGTCGTTTCGGTGAACATGAGACAATAAATTTGAAATTTGACATCTCATATCAGAGCCCTTAGATCCAAAAAGATCAATGACTTTGATTTGTACGCATGTGACACCATTGATCTTTTTGGATCTAATGGCTCTCAGATGAGGTGTCAAAGGATCCTACCTCCAAAAGAATTAACTAAAATAACTTTGGGGAAGGATATTGTAACAACCAAGTTGTGTTACTACCATGTTACTACCAATCAATCTTATCGTCAGATCGATTATGTTGATCTAACGGTTATATTTATTTCCATTTTTGTATGGTTATGATTCCCATGAAGCTTTCACTTTAAATGTGGGGAATCATAACCATACAAAGGTGGAAATAAATATAAAATATTAAATTTGGGAAATTTGACCATACAAAGATGAAAATAAATATAACCGTCGAATCAACATAATCAGTCTAATATTGAAATTGATTCGTAGTAACATGGTAATAACTCAGCTTGATTGTTACGATTCCCTTCCAAACAAACTTTTATAATTTAATTTAATTTAATTTAATTCAATTCAGTGCCATTACATGCGGTGTGGTGTCGCTTTTTTCAAGTTAAAAATTATAAGAGATAGAGACAGAAAATATAACTTTACTGAAAGCGAAAGACACGCACCCAGTCACCCACGTTAGAGCTTTAGCATTTCATAGTGCCCCGCAAAGGTATTTGTTCGATGAGCATCATCTTATTCTTTTTTCTTTTTTTTTTGAATAATTTTTTTATGGGGACGTTGAGTTCTGTTTTGTGTTGTGATTACTTATGAAATTGTTGTCATGGTCTTGATACTTTACCTTGAATTTCTTGTGGGGTTGGTAGTGTTCTATGAATGCTGTAGCTGATGCTGGAGTTGGATAAATCTGGCTTTTCGTTTTGTATGGATGAATCAATGATTTTCTGGACTTTTCTTGTGGGTTTTGATCAAGTTTTTTTTTTCTTCGTTTACTTTTTTGGTTTGATTAAACTGGTCCTAGTCAAAGTGTTTACTTGGTTGAAGTTAATCTTTTTTCTCTCTCAATTTTTACTGTTATCGAGGGATTCAGACATGAATGGATTCTATACTCTATTTAACTTTGATCTTCAATTTATATCTATGCTTTTTATCAATCAGTGTGGCGGTTCGGTTGGTGCCATGAACTTTGAAAGGGATTAGTTTTCAATATATACCACTTGATTTTATTTTTTTTGTCATATTAAAATTTTGGTTAAATTCTTATTCCTAATCGAATTTCCGTTTTGTCTAGTGATGAAATAAATTACACAGTTACATTGCTTAATTTTATTTATTTATTATTTTATTTTGGTGATAGACAGCTAGGTGTGATATGATCAACTGATTATCCATTTGTATTGGAAGTGGTTTTTAGAAGTTCAAAATTGTTTGTTGGTTTCTCATCCTCAAGCTTTAACTTGTGATATTCTTGAATGAAAATCATCATGATGAAAAGTAATTGAAACACTAGATTCTCGTAAAAAGAGAAAAAGAAACTGTCAAATATTCAGTTTTATTGTCTTTGTTGATAGAAAATCAATTCAAAAAACTATTCCAAAATATGATGTTGAGTTAATTCTTAAATCAATGAAAGCTTGCTGCCTATCTGGTGTAGTATAAACTTGCTTTAGGCTTTCCTGTTTTTCTTCACATCTTGTGAAAATATGTATTCCATCTGATCTCTACTATTTGAATGCTTTATTGATAGACTGGTAGTACTAATGTATTATAAATGTTTCAGTGATTCAAGTCAAATAAGTGTCTTTACATGTGTAGCAACAGCATATTAGTCTTTCCTATTTGTGTACACAAACATCATAATCATTCTTTATTTTGTTCAGTTTTTGGTAATTTATATTTTTCCTCCCTTTGTCTTGAATCTCTTTATTTATCAAAAAAATAAAAAATTGTGTCCATACTTCCTTTCAATTTTGATTCAGGTAATCAAGATTGTGTTCAGCACAAGAAGGACATCTGTATCTTGTCAAAAATAAATGATGGTTGATCCAAAGGGTAGTTCTTCATGGTTAAAAAGTCTATGTACCAGCGACATATTTATTTGGAAAGATCATGGAGAATATGGAGCTGTGGCTGCTATAGTTATAAGCATCCTTGTTCCTATCTTGTTTTCGGTTTTGTTCTTGGGAAAGAAAAGAGGAAAAGTAAGAGGTGTTCCAGTAGAAGTTGGTGGCGAGCCAGGTTATGCCATACGTAATGCTCGAAAAACTGAGTTGGTTGAGGTTCCTTGGAAAGGAGCCCCTACCATGGCTCATCTATTTCAGCATTCCTGTAATAAATATGCTCATAATAAATTTCTTGGAACAAGAAAGCTAATAGGAAGGGAGTTTGTTACATCTAGTGATGGCAAGAGGTTTGAGAAACTCCACTTGGGAGACTATGAATGGGAATCCTATAGAGAGGTTTTTGCTCGTGTGTCCAACTTTGCATCTGGTCTTCTTAAGTTAGGCCATGATATAGATAGCCATGTTGCCATTTTCTCTGACACCCGGGCAGAGTGGCTCATTGCTCTTCAGGTAAATTTGCTTTATCAGCTTGATTTCCTCTGGTCATTCCATTATCCTTGTTCTTAATGGTTCTTCATTCACAAATTTTAATGAAATTTTTGCTAAACTTCAGGGTTGCTTCCGACAAAATATAACAGTTGTTACAATTTATGCTTCTCTAGGTGAGGATGCCCTGATCCACTCGCTAAACGAGGTAGGAAAACTATCCTCTCTTGCATAATTATAAAGAATGTATCACATGAAAATAGTAAATCATAAATAAAATATACTTTATAGTTTATGGTAACTCAAATTGGCGTGGCATGTCCTCACTTGAAGCTTTGGAATATGAACAGACCCAAGTATCTACTCTGATCTGTGACTCCAAGCAGTTGAAGAAGTTGGATGCAATAAGATCAAGTCTAACATCTATCCAAAATGTAATTTTCTTTGAAGATGATAGCAAAGAAGATGCTTTCTCAGGAAGTTTGAGCAACTGGACAATTGCATCTTTTAGTGAAGTTGAGAAACTTGGGAAAGAAAGTCCGGTCGAACCAAGCCTGCCTTCCAAGAATTCTGTTGCAGTTGTCATGTACACAAGTGGCAGTACAGGTCTTCCAAAGGTTTGTTTCTTCTTCAAATCTTGTTACAGGTGTCCCTTTGTGTGTCTGTGTCATATCTGTGATTTGCTGCATGTTTACGAAATGTTTTGTCCAGAATAATGGTTGTCAAATGTCTTGATAACCTGATGCCTATTAACGAATGTAGTTCAGAAACATTAGTACTCACTTGGGTCTTGGTACAAATTTATTATCAACGCATTTTTAGATGGTAAAATATGCACAAAAACTTTTTAAGTCATTGTGTACATATGGTGGAATTTCTTGTCTGCTAACATTGAGAGCTGAGAGTATCTCTATTAACTCAGTTATGTGTTTCCCTTTAATTTGATTAGGTGTTAACTTTTTTTAATCATTTTAGGGTGTCATGATTACTCATG
Source organism: Gastrolobium villosum (assembly GCA_032173675.1). Classification (NCBI taxonomy): domain Eukaryota; kingdom Viridiplantae; phylum Streptophyta; class Magnoliopsida; order Fabales; family Fabaceae; genus Gastrolobium; species Gastrolobium villosum. The sequence goes on along the minus strand of JAVKPL010014760.1, from coordinate 65,718 downwards.
GGAATATTGTAGCCACTACAGCAGCTGTTATGACTGTGATTCCAAATTTAGGCAGCAAGGATGTTTACATTGCATACTTGCCCCTCGCTCATGTTTTTGAAATGGCAGCAGAGGTAACTTTTTCTTAACGTTCTAACTGTCAACTAGTTGATACTATTATCTCTAAGTTACTGGGGTTGTCCAGTCTGTTATGCTGGCTGCAGGTGTTGCAATTGGTTTCAGCTCTCCTCTGACTTTGACTGACACATCTAATAAAATCAAGAAAGGAACCAAGGGAGATGTTAGTGTGTTAAAGCCCACCCTTATGACAGCGGTCCCAGCTATTCTTGATCGTATACGAGATGGAGTTGTAAAAAAGGTGTGAATCAAAGTAATGCTATTTACTCTCTCTCTCTCTCTCTCTATATATATATATATATCATCATCATCAACATCACCTTTATCCCAAATTAATTGGGGTCGGTGGTAGATGAACCCACATGAGAGATATAAAAATGTTGAAAAAATAAATAAATAAATAAATAAATTAAAAAAGTGGGACGAGTAACTCCAAAATGCTGCAAGGCTTTGCAAATTGATTAACTCGACCTTAGCTCATGGGTGTTTTGTCATTTGTGGTCAAGTGCCATTGCTATTCTTGTTTAGCTTACATTGAGCAAAGAGGAAGAACATATTCATATGGTGCAACTAGGTTGAATTGTTGTCCAGCCATTTGAATCAGTGGTTTAGCTACACCAAATTAATGTGCTCTTCTGCTCTTCCCTTCTTTCTCAACTTATAAGACTAAACAAGGATAGAAATGGAATTTGACCGCAGAACACCCATGAGCTAGTGGCTCAATTAGTGAATCTGTTAGGCTTTACAAAATTTGGAATTTAATTGTAGTTTTTTTAATTATAAATATAGAAGAGTTTTGGTTATGTTCTCATAATAGAGGATGTCTGTATAGGGAAGGGGAGAGTAACAACAACAACATAGCCTTACCCCACTAGGTGAGGCTAGCTACATGGATCAAACAATTCTATTGGCTCTGTGAAAACCGAGTTTTCAATAAATCCATTTCTAGTAAACTTTTTCCTAATGGTTTCTCCTAAGTTTTCTTTGATCTTCCTCTAGCCTTTTTAATTCACCGACCTTCCATTTGATCCACTTTTATTGTGGCTGCTGTTGGTCTTCTCCTCACGTGAGCAAACCACCTTTAACTAGTTTCTGTTATCTTTTCCTCAATATGGCTTGTACTACTTCAACTCTTCATGTATATGTTCGTTGATAATCTTATCTTTTCTTACAAATCGACTCATCCACATCAACATTCTCTCTTAACTACACTTTGTTTTTACTCTTATTGGAACTTTACTGTTCAGAATTTACTACCATAGTGCATTGCTGGTCTTATGGATATCTGGTAGAATTTTCCATTGAGTTTGGTGGGCACTTCATGATCACAAATTGCAGAAACCTTCATTTTTTTCAACTTTGCCCTGATATTCAATGCTTTAAACAAGTCATTGAATAGCTATATTATATCTCTTCCTTACTCTTTTCTATGTTGTACTTAGGTTGAGGAAAAAGGGGGGCTTGTGAAGAATCTTTTCCAGATTGCATACAAGCGCCGACTGGCTGCTGTAAAGGGAAGCTGGCTAGGAGCTTGGGGATTGGAGAAGTTGGTGTGGGATACCATTGTCTTTAAAAAAATTCGCTCTTCACTAGGAGGCCATATCCGGTTTATGCTTTGTGGTGGAGCCCCTTTATCTGGAGATTCACAGCAATTTATCAATATCTGCATAGGGTAACAATTCTCATCTTTATACTACATTTTATGTGGTTGGAACTAACTTGTCATCTAGGCCAAAAATTAGTAGTATAAGTAAGCCCCCATCTATCCTTGTATGAGTTTGCTAGTAAGCCCCCATCTAGGCCAAAAATTACTAAGGTGTATTGAAGGAGGAAAGGCGGAATGTAGAGAATCAGATCCACAGGAGTCATGATGAGAATCTGAGAGGGCAGGAAAGTATTCGGCTAGTTAGTGGAAGGGATTAATAACCTCCTGTTCACGTGGCAGAGACTGTGGGAGGGCAGGAAAGGATTTGGTTGATAAAATGAGAAGAGAGAAATAGATTGGACAGGGTGGGAGAGAACCTGACCTCTTGAATTGTTTCTTCTTCTTCTTCCTTTTTTTCTTTTTCTGTTGTGTAGAGAGAGAGAGAGAGAGAGTGAGGAAGAGTTTCTACTATATATATACAAAGCTACCATTTTTGATATTACACTGATATTAGTAGAAGAATTTCAGTAATTACCAGTATTCTTCAGCTATTTCTTGTCCTGATCTATCAACTGGTATTTGAGCTCCCCATCCCTGGAGCTATGAATGGTGAATACATGCATGGAGGTCAGGTTGGAAGATGACATTGAAATGGGGTTCAAACAATGAAGAAAGGATGCACAGGAGGAGCAGGAATGTCAAGAAGCTAGGATGAAAATGAATGAGGAGATCTAAGAGGCTAGGATGAAGAGGACTAAGGAGGTCCAGGAGGATTTACTGTGCCTCATTCGACATGTCGGGTGGGAATAACCATGGACATATGAGAGAGCTGAAGCATGTAGAGGAGAAAGCTATGCAATCAAGATTGTCAAAATTGCATGATGGATTGTAGAATTATACAGCGGTACCATCTTTGCACACTGTCCGATCCTGACCACACTCGGTAATTTGTTTTTGTGAGAATGCATAGGATCGACTTGCTGGATTGTGAAATCAGTGGGATAGGACAATGACACTCTGCTGGCTGAGTTGCCCATTTCTGAAACTTAAACCCAAGAGCCAACCTGAAACTTAAAGAACCAAGCCCTTCCCTAAAACTCAGAGCTTTGATTGTGGACTGTGGGTGCTCAGCTTCGAGCTTCGATTTGATCTGTGGGTGCTTTCAATTGAGAGGCTCGCTATTTGATATGTGGGTGACAGTTGAGAGGCTGGTGGCTTGCCCGTGGGTGAGGGTTGTGCTTTTCTCCCTTGACCTCTTCTGAGCTTCTCTCCTTCGATGTGCTGGTTTTTAGTTTACTCAGGTGGTGTTCATTTTCGCAACTGGAAATGAAGTGGTATCCTAATGTGTCTTGGCTGGTGAGCATGCGCGTGTGACTGTTTCTGGTTGGGTTGCTGTTGCTCTTTTGCGTGCTGTTTGATGACTGTTTAGAAGTTGGATGATCCTACGCGTGTGTAGTGTGGCATTGATGCAGGAAATGAGCTGTGCTATCTCGTCAAAAACATATTTTTAATATTGAGTTGTCAGACTCACTTTGTGCATTTGAGATTCATTCTTCACCTATTGCTGCTGCAGTTCAATTGGAGTTGCTATTAAAATGCTTTAGGGGGTGTTTGGTAGGTGAATTTTTTTGAGAATGGTAGGAAAGTGGTAGATGGGATTCACAAATGACCATGTTTGGTATGGAGTAGGGAAAATTTGTCTAGGAAAAATTTTTTGATGGGGAAATTTTTGTAGTATAAAAATAAAGGAAAATAGCCACTTGGGAATACCACCTTGATGGTGGCATTTTGATTTCCCCAGCAAACTCAAACTTGTAGCAATTTTACATCAAAATTTTTCCGGTGATATTTCGGCTACCAAACAAATTTTTCTTAACTTTACCAGAAAAATCACTTTCCCACCTTTCTCACCATTTCCCTAGTAATTGTATTTCCCTGGTAAAATTTTTTTTCTCCTCTACCAAACGCACCCTTAATGTTTCTGATTTATACCTCTTTTTTTCCAACTAGAGTTTAAATTCTCTATATTTAATTATTTACTTGTCAACAGGGCTCCTATTGGGCAAGGATATGGCTTGACTGAAACATTTGCTGGGGCTGCCTTCTCTGAATGGGACGACTACAGTGTGGGGCGTGTAGGACCACCTCTTCCTTGTTGCTACATTAAGGTATGCCATATATCCCATTAACAAAAATTCAATGCGGTGAACTTCGAACCTCTACTTATTCATAGATATTGCATGGAATTATCGTAATGATCATTAATTATTAGTTTCATGCTGGTGAGTAATTAAACTTATTGGACTTTGAGGATTAGTAAGTTGGTAACATCTCAGAAATAACAAACTACATGTCTCTTAAACTATAATAGAACTTGTAGTTGGTGCCACTTAAGAGCCTTAAATGGGGAAATTTGATTTTTTTATCAATCTGGTTGCATAGCTTATTTCTTGGGAAGAAGGGGGATATCTCACATCTGACAAACCAATGCCACGAGGAGAGATTGTTGTTGGGGGATTCAGCGTGACAGCTGGTTACTTTAAGAATCAAGAAAAAACTAATGAAGTGTTCAAGGTAATTTTCAAACTCACAATTATATGCATGCTATTTTTCTTTTTTAACTTTCTTTAATTGCTCTTAAATCTGTTCGTGCTGATTAATAAGCTGCACTTGTCTTCTTTTAACTTAGTACAGGTTGATGAGACAGGCATGCGCTGGTTTTATACTGGCGACATTGGGCAATTCCATCCTGATGGGTGTCTCGAAATCATAGATAGGAAGAAGGATATTGTTAAACTTCAACATGGAGAATATATTTCTCTTGGAAAGGTGGATACGTCTTATCATTCTGGAATCTGGATGAAGTGCTGATTTAGATTCACAGTAAATTTTTCTGGGTCTTAAATTGTGCTTTCATTTTTACTTGATTGCAGGTTGAGGCAGCACTGTCATCATGTGATTATGTGGATAATATAATGGTTTATGCAGACCCCTTCCACAATTACTGTGTGGCTCTAGTAGTTGCTTCACATCAGTCCCTGGAGAAGTGGGCCCAACAATCTGGTACTCAAGACAAAGATTTTCCTGATCTGTGTAACAAACCTGAAACTGTCACTGAGGTCCTGCAGTCCATTTCCAAGGTTAGCTAATATGTGCATGGCTACTTGTTTGGTGGCATATATCCATGATATAATCTATAGATTATCCATTCATGTTTTGTCAATAATCAGAATATACATAACACTAAATATGATCAGTTAACACGTGTTGCAAACTATGATTCTATACACATTTGTATAAATTTTCTTATCCTTCTTTCATTAGGCTGTTCAAATATTTAGGAAAAAAATGAATCCTCATTGAACTAAGGCTTGTTTAAGACAATATCAGCTACAGCTAAGATAAACTGAGATTAAATACAACATTGGAGTCAATATACGAAGAAACGATCATTTATATGATGAAAATTGGAGATTGCATCATTCCACAAGATGCAGTGTTAGAGATATGAACCATTCATAAGCCTCCACCTAACACAGCTTAAGCTTTTTTTTATTTTTTTTGGTACAAACCGCTTAAGCTTTTAAAAGTGTTGGTCCTTGACATTAGAGCCTCTATGACCAGTTTGATGCTTGTCATCTCCATTTTTAGTTCAAGGTAGAGGGGGCCTATGTTTTGTCCATGCTCCAGTCAGAAGTACTCTCCTGTGACGGAGTGTGCACAGATATAACCCCATTCATGAGCTTTAACTTAATAACTTAAATTTTTAGTGAAGTTAGTTTTTTCACGTATGTTTAGGTATCTTGGATCCATTTTTACTAAGTAATGGGAAGATGATTCAAGTTGGGTGGATAAAATGGAAAAATGCTTTCGGTGCAATATATTATTGCAAAGTGCTTATCAAACTCAAAGGAAGATTCTACCATGAGAGCAATGAAGATCTATGAAATTAAATGTTGGGTAGTAAATTGTTGACAAGATACCCTAGAGTTGTTGGTCTAGTAGCATTCCAATTAGATCCCTGGAATTAATCTCTCCAAAGGATAGTGGGTTCGATTCCTGAGAGTCGCAATTCTTGGGGAGGGTGTACAGGCTCAAATCCGAAACTGAATTAGTCGGGTCCGTTTTGGATTTCGGGTTTCGGGCACCAATTGGTATCTACAAAAAAAAAATGTCAACAAGATCAAAATATTAAGTGTAGTGCAGAAGAGAATGGTGAGGTGGATGAGCAGACAAACATACAAGAATAGATAATACTAGGAATGAATATATTTGGGAGAAAATTAAGTAGAATGAGAAAATGACAAAACTCCTCTTGGTCATTTGCTCCATGAGTGGAGAAGACCAATAGAGACTACAAAAAAAGATGGATGAAGTCGATGATAGTCTGATTTAAAGAAATTGGGGAAAAGTTCACCAATGCTCATGTGGTTTATTCCAGAATCACTTATGCCCCTGTGGCTTTTTTTTATCACATATGCCCCTGTTTTTTTTCTTTTTATAAATCACAGGGGTATATGTGACACAAAAAAACTACCGGGACATAAGTAATTCTGGAGTAAGAGGAAGGCGCAAGAAAACTTAAAGGGAAAGCATTAAACATGACATTACTTTTAATGATCTAAATGGTTTAATTGAGAAGTGTTTTTCATAGAGCCAAAAGGCATCGACTGATCCATGTAATCCACCCCACTTAGTGGAATAAGGCTTGTTGTCGTTGTTATTGTTCATAACAATCTGAATATTATTTGGCTTTGGTTCATCTATTCATTATTATCTTGAGAGTGACTTTGAAGGAAAAAAAAAAATCAACACAACAGTGGAATCACCACACTTTTTGTTAACATTAAATAACCACATATTCTAACAGGATACCCAGTTGGCCACATTCAAAATCTATAAAATTATTTATGAAATATTTGCACTTAAATGTGTTTTCGCACTTGCACTTCCCCACATCAATGTTAAAGGAAGTATCCACTTGGGGTTGTGTCCTCCTGGTTCACTTATCACAGCTGTGACAAGGCATTATTTTCAATTGTAGTGATCCTAGAAGGATAAACTTTGTAGAAATGATTGTTTAGATCTGCCAAGCTGTATAATGAGTCTTATTTATGATGTAACAAGGTAACTATATTTTAAGTTAATAACCCATGTATGTGCTGCAGCCTGCATGGTTAATGGCTCATTTTCCTTTATTTATCTCAGGTTGCAAAAGCTGCAAAGCTGGATAAATCTGAAATTCCTGCAAAGATTAAGTTGCTTCCGGATCCATGGACTCCTGAATCTGGATTAGTCACTGCTGCCCTCAAGATAAAGAGAGAACAGCTGAAAGCCAAATTCAAAGATGATCTTCAGAAGTTGTATACATGAAGTTTCTAACCTTTTTTTCAAGTATTATCTAGTGCAGGTGTATGTTATGTCTGGTTTTTTAAATATCAATATCTCCCTGCGAATGCTATCAGTCATATTTCTGGTTGATGTATTTTACTGTTTGTAATATGTAATATTTTCACTTGTGAATATACTGGATTGCTTTGCAAACATGAGTTCTTGACCATTATACTGAGGTAGAGCTATAGTATATGGTTATAGTCTCAAGTCAAATTGAAAACAAATACAGTTTGTTTAACAGCTAAATTCTGTAATACGAATAAAGAAAAAAGAGTTTGCGATCCTTTCATATATAATTTCACATAATTAGATCATATATAAGGTTATTAATTGTTGATGGAAAAATATATTAAAATAAAGATAACTGTTGAGTTGTTCAACGATTAATAATCTTTCAGATGACTCTTATGAACATAATTTGACATAAACATTGTACGTGCATAATATTTGTGCCATTAACTTTTTTTCTTACATTGCTATTAAGTTTTGTCTTCTTCTCATCTTTCTCTCTTTTTCTCTATTCTAAGTATAATATAAAAAAAAATATAATAATCAATTTTATATATATTTATTTTTTTCTTATTCATTATTTATATGGTTTAGGGTGCTATTTAACGTTTTCTTATTTATTTTTTCTTAAAATGTGATGAGTTAATTGACTGACCTAACTAATGTGGCATATGTTGTTTCCTTTTTTGAGCCCCAGGATGATGTTGGGTTGGGCCTTTTGCTGGCCTGTAGTTTTGTATTTAAGTCACTTTTTGCTATTGAAAAATTGAGTATTGATTTGCATAATTGTTCCATAACCATTACGATTGGTAAAACAACTATCCAAGACAAATTATTTATTCACTTTCATTTGCTTTCCCATAGAAAATCCCTGTTAACTAAATGATGTCACTACACCAATAACACTTTTTTTTTTCAAATTGGATCTCCTCCAAGAAAATAAAAATGTAGATAATTTTGGAACTTCTCTCCAAGGAATTGTTAACTACATCATTTGAAGAAAAGAAGTTTCTATGTCCCCAGATGATGCCTAAGCTGATTGATATCAATATTGTTATGAACTAGTGAGTAGGTGGTGAGCTCCTCTCACCATGCTGTGGACATTTGTAGATGGAAACTGTCTTTCTGAACCAAACTCAAAACCAATTCAATTCTTGTTGCATTAAAAATGTTTATTCCATTTTGTTGGAAGTAACCAAATGGATTTACTCTGGTTCAACAGGATTTTGTGAAATGGCCATTGTTGGTAGTGATGGCCGCAGAAGAAGGTATAAACCAGGCCCCAAAAATGGTATCAATGATAAGGGAAGAAGCCAAGAACCTTTGTCAAACCTGCATAGTGGACTAACATTAAAATATTTTCTAGATATCGTCTCTTATATAACTAGGACTAGCATCTTTTCATGCAAAGCACAAAGCTCCCCAACTTATGATGATAGGAGTAAGGGTCGATTGTACACAACCTTACTCCTGCATTTTTACAAAGAGGTTGTTTCCCAGATTCAAATCCGTGACATTTCGATCACAAGAAGCAACCTTACCCCTGCTTCAGGGCGTGCCCTCTAGGCAAATGTAAAAATTGAAATAAAAACTTTTTTTTTTTGCTAGAAACATACCATTTTCGAGCAGTCATATCATTGTAAACCCAAAATGGTGCAAATGTAGAAAGTATAGTAAAATCAATGGACGTAATATGGATCTGCAACATGAAAACCCGATTAGCACACCTAAAGAGCATTGCCGAGTTCCTATTTTATGAAGAATGGATAAGCATAAGATAAACATGTAAATGAAGCAGAAATAATGAAAAAGAGTGTATAAGAAGCTGTATTCTAATTTAGCCATAAACTTGGCCTAGTGTTACTAGGTTCTAGTACACTAGCAATCATTGATTGGAACTCCTTGGTTTAAATTATCAAACATCAGTACAGCAAGACTTGAAAAGTCTATGGCTTTGCTAAAGCTTGTGTAATGAATATGATGAGTATTTTAGAATTAGTATATATAGAAGTTTAGGGTGATGTTTCTGTTATGCATGTATTCAATTCTAGTTTAGTGGGGAAATTGAGAGACTTCTAGAGAACTCTTGAGCCTAGGTATTTGGTTGAAGGGGGAGTCGAGGTTTCTTGGGATTTATTTTCTGCATATTAGTGTATGTAAAAGAGGCATGGCCTCCATTATCTCTATAATTTCAGTGTTATTTGTCTGGTTCCATCAGAATACAATGGCAAGTGATACCAAAATAATGAAATGCAGAGTAAGAACTTACAAATTTGCTTTCCCTGAAGTACTGGTAAAATTCTTTCCACTCACCTTCTCCAGCTATACCTGCATAAGTTATGAGGGCGATCCCTACAGCGAGCAATATCTGATGTGTAGTTGAGGTAAGTTACATACTCTCAAAAAAATAAAAAATAAAAAAATGAAGAGTCTAGTGTGATGATGCTAAATAATGTATAAATTCCTTCAATTGAAAGTAACTTGTGAGCAGTATAACTGGTTTCTTCCAATGAGATTTTAGTACATAATAATAAGGGCATGCTGTAGGGAAGTTTTTCAATTTGAATTCATACATGCTTAAGGAAGTCTCTTGAATTTAGGGGCTTTTAAAATTAATCCAAACCATCTTTGTTGTTTCAGTTTCACCGTGCAATTGATTTGTTGCATTCCCTACTTTGGATACTGCTTTATAAGATCAGGTAAGTTAAAAAAATTAAAATAATGGTAAGAGGAAACAAAAAAACAGAAAAAACAGATTGATTCCATCTAATACTAAGGCTAAATAATCTTTTATATGAAAACCTTCCTAGTTTTTGTAGTTTGCTTTTACTAGGTGATATACTATGTAATATAGTCCTATTAATTTCTTTCGTGTGTGATTTGTAGGTAATGTTCTTGTTTAGGATATACAATTATGTTGTTATTGTACAGAAAATGATAAATGCAACCCTTGTCATGGAATTTGTTAATCACTCTTTTACATAGATGGCTAAGTGTATTCAAAATTTGGGAAGGAGGGTGTTGGGAGAAAGTAAAGGAAATGGATTTTATACAAAGGAAACATGGTGGTGGAATGGAGAGGTGCAAGAGGCAATTAAACATAAGAAGGAGTGCTTTAGATCTTTGCATAAAAGTCCCAGTGAAGAGAACTTGCAAAAGTTTAGATTAGCGAGAAAAAATGCAAAGAAAGCAGTGCGAGAAGCTAGGGGCAAGGTTTTCGACGAGTTGTATAAAAATCTTGGGAGCAAGGATGGTGAAAGAGGTATTTATAAACTTGCAAAGATAAGGGATAAGAAAAGTAAAGACCTCACCCAAGTTAGATGCATCAAGGATGAAAATCAAAAACTTCTGATGAGAGATGAAGATGTAAATGAAAGATGGTTGAACTACTTTAACAAGCTGTTTAATGGGGATGGAGATACAAGCGAGGTGGACTTGGAGGATGCGTATGATGATATGAATAGAAGATTTGTACGCAGAATTAATACACATGAAGTTAAGGAGGCTTTAAAGAGGATGAAGAGCAGAGATGAGGATGTTAAGGTGGATGTGTGGTTACACAAAGATGGATAAGATAAGAAATGAAGATATTCGAGGAAAGGTCGGAGTAGTACCGGTTGCCGAGAAGATGAGAGAACATAGATTGAGGTGGTTTGGGCACGTGATGAGAAGGCCCCTGGATGCTCCTGTAAGAACAGAAGTTTGTTACCAAGAGCTCAACACAAAAAGAGGCAGAGGTAGGCCGAAACTTACTTGGGGGAAGGTAGTAAAACAAGATTTAATGGAGTGGGATATAGATTGGCGGACGGTATGTCTTAGAACGGAATGGAGAAAAGCTATAAATATGGTGGAGGGTTAGACCCGTGGTTATTCCTATGTTCCAGATGGTCCCTTTTTAGTCATTTTCCCCTTCATTTCCCCTCACTTCTTCTTGTCCCTTTCTTTTTCACTTTCATTTATTTATATATACATATATATATATATATATATATATATATATATAATTTTATTTTTATTTTATTTTTTCAACAATTTTATATATTTCATATGGGTTCATCTACCACCGACCCCAATTAATTTGGGATAAAGGTGATGTTGATGTTGATGTTGATTATTTAATTGTCATTGCAGAGTCTAAAGACTTAAAAAAAGAGCAACGCCCAAATTTGGATGCTTTGCTGCAGAAATTGAACTAAAGTTAAGAAAATTCAATTTACCAGAAAGGATAAAATGCATGCTGGTTCAAAAATATTTTCAAGTTTTTTTCTAAAAAATAAACATGTGACTGCAATAGGGTGGTTTGTCTTTGGCATTAACCTGAGCAAAATCACCTAACCATGGACACTACCGGTATTTAGGTTACAATGATCAGTCTGCAACAACTTACGAGATGAGGTTGTGATGAGCACTTACCATTGCAGTTACTTTTGATTCCAGAAAATTCAAAGGCCACATTTTAAGCTGAGTTTTTTCAACAGGAGGTGCTGGTGGTTTCCAAAGTACAAAATAAGGAAGAAGTACATATGCACCACCAAAACATGAAAGTACCAGGAAGGGCCATACCGGAATATTGCTTTTTGAGCTGTAGAACAACAAAATGAAGAGATGAAATCAAATTCAGGCATCATTAAATAAGACAAATACGGATACAAATACAATGATTCCTGCTCTACATATAATATGTTACATATGGCAGCAATTAAGATTCTTGAAATGGCATTCAAAGCAGTAACAAAGTTAGCATAGCAGTAATGTGGAATTAACATAGAAGGGATAGGGAGTGGCGTTTTTATGCTAGGGCGAAAATAAAATATCAAAGTTAAAAATATTATTATGACTAATAAAAGGGGCTAACTATTTGTTGAGATATATAAAACCATTAATGTAGCCTCACCCAACAGCTTAAGCTTTTGAGTTGAATTGGTTCGTTACATGGTATCAGAGCCTTATAACACCTCGGGAAATTAAATGTGAATTTATTTGATAAAATGTGGGTTAAAAGGGAAGGATTAGCGAAAATCAGAGAATTATGGCCAAAATGGGCAAAAAGGGCAAAATGGTAATTTGCCAAAAACGTAAACCGAGGCATGAAAAATGGAGTTAGAGATTTAATATGACAAAAATAATGCTGGAAATGGAATCAGGGCGGAAAATTGAGTGAATAGGCAAATTTGTGAAAAAGTGATGAATAGTGACTTTTTAAGTGTTAAATACTGCGGTACGAGTGTACCGATAAGTGTGAAATTTTTATGAGAATTTTGAGGAAAGAAAAATATGACATGGACTGGAAAAATATGTAGATTAAGAATATATGATCAGAATTTTTATCGGAGTGAAAGTTAGATCGCGTGTGGGACCCGTGGGATCAAAACCCACTTAAGTTCCCTCACTTTCTCCCTCACCCTCACGCCCTCTCTCCTCCTCTTCTTCTTCCTCACCCGTGAACCCCTCCCATTTACAAAGAACATGGCCATTTCTTTTCCTCTTCACCAATTCTTCATTTCTTCACCAAATCCTTTGATTTTGGTGTTGAAATCTATTGTAAACAACCTTCTAAATCCATTGGTAACACTTACAAGCCATGAAACCATCCCCATTGCTGCGTTTTGGGCAAGGACAGATTCGACCCATTAGAGTTTTTGGAGATTTCTTGGAGTTTTGGTCTTCAAATGGTTTAGTGAAGCCTTGGTGGTGATCATACAACACATTGTAAGTATATTTGTGGTCTTTTGATGGTTGATTTCATAGATCTATGAATTTGTGTTCAAACCTTTGATTTTAGATGTGTGATGATAGAGAGCTCAAATGGAAAAATGCTATTAGATGAAAATGCCTTAGAATGATGCATGAAAGCTAGAAATGCTATGATAAATTTTGGTGAAAAAGTTAGGTTTTTTAACTTAGGAAATTTTGGGTTGAGTTTCATAATTTTGTGAAATTGGCATGTGGTGTAATTGAATAATTGAATGGTGGACCATTGGTATAGGTTGATAATATGATGAGATGATTAGTGTGTGTGTTAAAATGGAATTGAAAACCTTGTAGAATCAACCTTGAGGAATTCGAACCATAGAGTGGTTTGGAGGAAAAATGATATAAAGGTTGTGAAATTGATGGAAAATGATATAAATATGATGTTTAAAGGGATGATGGTATAGTGTGATATAGTGGAATGAGAAGAAATAATGTGTGATTCATGATATAATGGGTAATTTGATCTATAAAAGAGATTGAAGTAAAATGAATGAGTATTTGAGATTTAATGTTTCATTTGGAAATGGATTGATAATCATGTTGTGGATTATCTAGGTTGCCTCTGTTGGACGCTTTGGAAGCGGGTAAGCTTGGAGCTTACGTTTGGAGCATGGGCTCGGTATTGAGGTAACCTTTGGAACTGGGGTTTAGCCCTTGTGTGCTCCACCACACCTAGTGGATGGTTGTGGTTGGATTATGTGGTTATGACATTGTGTGATTGGGTGCTTGTATGCATATTGCTTGATTTTTTGTGAAAATTGTTTGGTCACTGGCCAGTTGACGTGTGTGGAGTTTGGACATCCGCTGGGTTCGTCCTTGTGAGAATGCCAGTCGGGTTTTGCCGTGGAGTCGACTCTGGGAGCGGCGCCAGGATGATCCAAACGGGGACGTCCGCCGGATAGGGCTCATGAGGAGTTCCGGTTGGGTATTGCCATGGAGTCTTCTCAACCATGGGAGAGGCGCCAGGACTGTCTCGGGAGTTATATGATGGAGTCCTTGAACGTGAATCCATGAGTGGATGTTCTCGGGTTGTCTCCAGTTGATGGGTGATATTGTATTACATGCATATTATACGATGTTGTATTTGCACATTGAGTGAGCCATGGGGTGGAGAAACCTCCAGGGCCCTTGGTTTACTGAGATATATTTATATATCTCACCCCGTGTTGTGGGGCATCATTTCAGGTCAGGTTGAGCCTGGAAGAGTGGAGCATGAGGTGCATGTTGGAGGCACCATGGGATGAGCATTGGATAGGGACACATCTTGCATATGATGTATGCTTTAGAATTAGGTCATGAATCTATGCATGTTGAAAATGCCATGCTTAGTAAGCTCAGGAACACATGTTAGATCCTTCAATATGATGTATATGTAGGACATGAGAATATATTGTATATTTGAGTGAGCATGGGACTTGTCCATTGCCACATTCATTGTAATTGAAGTCTTGGTGAATATGTTGTAAAATGGACCGTATTTGATGTAAATTGGCCATTATATTAAAGACTATGTAAATGTTGCATAATTGAATGAAAATGCATGTTTGAAGGGGCCTAGTGCCTAGATTAGAGTATGTTTAAGTGTTGTGTGGAGTACTTAAGTGTTTGGGATGGATTACACAACCTTTTTGGGGCTTAAAATGCTGTAATCTGTCACTTTTGCTGCATAGTAATCGATTACCCAAGCATGGTAATCGATTACCATGCAACAGGGGACGAAAATTGGCTACTGTCTTCACTGGTAATCGATTATTGAGGCTTGGTAATCGATTACCATGTGAGGTAATCGATTACCCAAAGTTGGTAATCGATTACCAGAACAGAGGAGGTCAAAATTTGGCTACTGCCTCATTTTTGACAGGTGGTAATCGATTACCACCCACTGGTAATCGATTACCACAGTGCAATTTTTGAAAATTCAGGTTTTTCTTGACTTAAAGAAAGGGGCATAACTTGTTGGGTAGAACTCCAAAAGATTCGTGGTTTGAAACCACGCGTAGCTTACGTAAAGGGCTAGAACTTGGTAAGAAAGGAGAATGAGTTGATGGGTTTAAAATGAGTTGAATAAAAAGAAAAGTTTAGTGTTGTTGTTAAGCTAGATGCTTCCGCGTATGGCATTTACAATTATAGTGTTGCTTTAATTGATTACGGAAAAGGTTATGGTTATGAAAAGAGAATATGATGAAAGGAAAAAGTTTGCCCGTAATTTAATTAACCCAATTACTGTGATTGTAACTGCGCTTAATATCATAATCAATGTTAACAATACCGGTACGTAACGGGCTGTTACATTTTATGGTATCAGAGCAGTTTCTTTAGGGAACTCTGGTGATTGTGTAATTGAGGTGAGTGCTGTATAGTTGTACGTAGACACTTATTGACTGCTACACATGTGATTCCTTAGTTTGGGCCTGATCAACCCATTCCTTTGTGTTCAATGTGTGGTCAGTATAAGATGCCTTCGTGACAACCCTGGAGCACCAATGCCAGTCCTTAGGCTGAGGTTGTGGGTGCAGTGTTGACTGCTCCACGGATGGATACGTTAGTGAGTAAATTTGATGTAATTGAGGACTTAGTGAGAATGAATGGAGATAAGATGCTTAACCACTTTGGGTAGAATGCTACCATAGTTGAATGTGGCCTTATGGTGAGTAAGAATGATTGAGTTGGGTTGATATTGGTATTATGATGTTGGTAAGTTTTCCCTAAATGTATGGGAGTTAGAACAATGGAGTGTATGTGGGAAATTAGTGGTATATCTTTGACATGGTGGGAATTGAAACCCCAATGAATTTGTAAAAAACTTGAGTATGAATGCTTATGTGTAATATTGGGTACCTTAGGGTAAAATGATAAGGTTATAAGACCCTTGATGAGGGCATACACATGGATGACTTGATATGCTTGGATGTAGAAATAAATGGAAATTTCAAATTTTGGATTGAGGATTGTGAGTAACTTAAATGAACTGTGGAACTGATGTGCTGGATAATTCAATGTTTAAAATGGGACTTTGGTCCATGATGATTAATGCTGGTTAGACGTAAGTGAAGATATCATATGTATAAAAAGTAAAATATAGGAAGTTGAGGAAATTGCCATGTAAGGCATTGAATGAATTTGATTGAAAGTATGAAGGTTCATGATATATTGATGGTTGGACTTGACAAATGTGAGGTGAGAAAATATAACGGAGTGTGGTGTATTAATGGTATTACTATGCTTCCTTAATGATGTGGAGCATTGCAAATTGGATGATGCGGTTTAAATATATGTGGATAGTAACCCTGTGATGGCTAAGTGTAATTTGAAAATATATATATATATATATATGTGTAAATGTGTATGTTTTGTGAAGGCCGGAGTGCCTAAATGTATAATTGTGTTGTTTTGAGTTAGTAAACTCTACGGAAAAAAAAAGAAAAAAATTATTTTTGGTAAAAGAGTAATGATGTAAGTGAAATTCCCTATGATGGGAAGTGTGAAGAGATTGTCTCTTTGGAGTGTCATTGGACACTCAAATTGGTATGGGATTCATGATGGAGTCCCGGTGTGCAAGTTATACCATGGCACACATGTTGTTAATAATGTGACAATTAATGTTGTCCTGGGTTTCCCCTTGTGGATTGAATCCTAAGAGGTGTTGCTCTTGGAAGTCCCAGGCGAGCGCTGCTCGAAGTTGGAATTTATCCGGTGGTCCCGATGCGCAGAATGCATGGACTGTTAAATGATGGCACCCTTGGTGTCATATTGAATTATTGAGAGAAAAGTGATGTCAGTTTAATGAAGTGGATCTTCCACAGTGTTGAGCATGGTTGCTATGAGTCATGATAGACAATGGATTAAGACTGTACCGAATATGGGTACTGTTATGAATTGAAAATTTTGTGTCAAAATATAAAAAAGATGCCGAGATCATGTGAGGATGATTATGCTATGGACTAAGACTAATTACTAGTCAAGTTAAACGAGTAGACTGTTAAGGAAAGAACCATATTGGAAAAGTATAGTGGATGGTGCAAGAGTAGGACATATCTAGTATACCATTAGGTATCTATATAAGAATCTGTTTGCCGTTATATACGGATTTGATGTGAATGTGTTATCTGTGTGGCTATCTCCGTATGGATTATGTTCCCGGAGATTATTATTATTATTTTGTATAAGTAAAGTGGTACGAGGTAGTACCTTGTGTTAGTGGGACTGTTAGTACAGCCTGTGGCATGTTACCTCTTCTTGCGTGAATTATAAGGACAGATTCTCTGATTGGTGGGGCATTGCACCTGGGGCCCTTAGGACAGCAAGAGCTCGAGGGGTTAAACCTAAGGATGTTCTTACCCATTGCATTAGAGGATTGTATCTTGTGAGGAACGCAAGAGGTGAAATTTTGGAAAATATAAGTGAACAGTAATATGCCAAATATGATGAAAAATGTGCAGTGCCATGAGATGGCAGTTTGGATTATGAAATTGAGCACTCGGAGATGTGCATGAGTGTATACCAAGTGTGGTAGTATGGAATTATGGTTTCTCAGAAATTGTGAAATGAATTATTGGATTATCACCCTATGTGAAGGGAATGGAAAATTGATTAGTGATGATGGATTGAGTCAAAGTTTTATGTAAAGGTTTGTGATGGTGAGATGCTAAGCTAAGTTGGTGGCCGAGTGGCCAAAGATTTTAATAAGTGTTTAATGGTGATGTAGTCAAGTAAGAAAGTGTGGTGCTGATTGTTAAATAGAAATGTATTTGGTGAAATAAAAGGTTGATGTCTTTACCCTGGTGGTAGGGTCACTGATGGAGCAGTGTGGATGCAAAAATGATTGTGAAAGATGTGTTGAAATACACAATGTTGATGATGTTTTGTGGCTAGGTATCAAGATATATGATTGAGTGTGCTAGTAGCACTGTGAATAGTCCGAGAGACTTGTGTAACGGCCGATATGAAATTATGGAAGTAATGACAAGGATGGATTTAGTTCCTAGTGGCATGATAAATAGGCTTTGAAAATCCCTATGTGATGGGATAGATATGAGAAAAAGATGATGTGTGACCTTGGAGTAATACATACTGGTTAAGAAATGAAAGGATAATGAAGGTGAAATGTATAGAATGAAACACATGTGGAATTGATAAATGAGTATGAAACGGTAATTAAAGAAAATTGTTAATGGAAATCTTGGGCATGTTGCCTTTAACGGGAGAAATCAGTGATGAACTGTGTGTCAAGTTTGGAGATGATTAATTGAAAAGGTAATTATGATTTAGTGTATAAATTCAGGAGTGGATTCATGGTTGAAAGCTTTGAAAGGACCGATGTAAGGTAAGAATTGTAATGCGTGGTCCATTATGTACTAGTAAAATGTCTTGAGGAAGTGATTCGCCGTTGTGTTTTGGCGAGAGTTGGTAAACCTGTAAAGTTGGATTCAAAAGTTTAGCACAGAGATAGTGCTTGGTAAAGATAAAGTGCTGAGGTGAAACTGTACGTTGTAGGTTGAGGACATGAGCAAAGAAAGATGTGTAGATACGAATTGTGGCTAAGTGCCAAAATGGGGATTTATCCCGCAGAAAATAAAAGTATAGTGAGTGTGAACTAGATGATTACTCGGTGAATTGCACTGAAAGGCTGTGAGATTCCATAATAGTGTTTAATGTGGAATAAGAAATGTGGAAAAAAAAAAAAAAAAAAAAATTGGTGACGAGAGTTAATACTCCGTAGAAATAAAGTTCAAAGAAGGATAATTGTGGCTGTAATGTGCCAGTAAGTAACAGTTGCCTGTGTGGCACAGAGTGAACAGAATATGGTATAATCCTATAGGCATAGTTATGATATGTTAAATTGGTAGGAAAACCTGCCAAGTGAAATTATGGGCTATATGTGCTAGGTAGCCGGACTTGTAAAAAGAAATTGAAAAGAAATTGAAAGAAATTGGCTTGGTAAAGCAGAGAAAGTGCACAACTGTGTGGTGCACTCCGGTTGTTCACATGTGGTGTCACCGGTTGAGATGGAGATTGGGAAGGACTTGAGGTCTCCCATTGGGCCTTTGAAAGGCAAGACTATTGTGAAATGTGGCTGGAAAGCCAAAAGATAAAAATTTAAAGAATTATGTTGGTATCCGCGCACTGGATGGAGCTTCTTGGGTACGGGGGACTGAGATTCTCTGGCTGTATCCCGAGTTAGCTTATGTGCATAGTTGATTTTGCGGACAAAATTCCTAAAAGGTGGGGTGAATATAACACCTCGGAAAATTAAATGTGAAATTATGTGATAAAATATGGGTTTAAAAAGGGAAGGATTAGTGAAAATCCGAGGATTAGGGCCAAAATGGGCAAAAAGGGCAAAATGGTAATTTGCCAAGAACGTGAACCGAGGCATGAAAAATGGAGTTAGAGATTTAATATGACAAAAATAATGCTGGAAATGGAATCAGGGCGGAAAATTGAGTGAATAGGCAAATTTGTGAAAAAGTGATGAATAGTGACTTTTTAAGTGTTAAATACTGCGGTACGAGTGTACCGATAAGTGTGAAATTTTTATGAGAATTTTGAGGAAAGAAAAATATGACATGGACTGGAAAAATATGTAGATTAAGAATATATGATCATAATTTTTATCGGAGTTGAAGTTAGATCGCGTGTGGGACCCGTGTGACCGGAGTCACTTAGCCTCCCACCCTTTTCTCCTTCTCTTTCCTTCCTTTTTCTCTTCTTCTTCGCGCACCCCCCTGCAAATGGAACCAAAACACCCATTCTTCTTCTTTTCGCCATTTTCTCTATTCTTCACCAAATCACTTGATTTTGGTGTTGAAATCTATTGTAAACGACCTTCCAAAGCCATTGGTAACACTTAGAAGCCATGAAATCATCTCCTTGGGGCGAAAATGGACAAACTCAGATCCGACCCCTTTGGTGTTCTTGGAGTTTTTGGAGTTTTTGGATCTCTTTTGGATTGATGGAGCCTTGGTGGTGTTCCTACACTTGATGGTGAGTATATTTGTGGTATTTTTATGGTTGGATTCATAGATCTAGGAATTTATGCTTTAAACCTTTGATTTTAGATGTGTGATGATAGAGAGCTCAAATGGAAAAATGCTATTAGATGAAAATGCCTTAGAATGATGCATGAAAGCTAAAAATGCTATGATAAATTTTGGTGAAAAAGTTGGGTTTTTAACTTAGGAAAAATTGTGGAAATTCCATGAAAAGTGGTATGTGGTGAAATTGAATAATTGAATAATGGACCATTGGTATAGGTTGATAATGAGATTACATGATTAGTATGAGTATTAAAATGAATTGAAAACCTTGTAGAACCAATCTTTGAGGAATTCGAACCATAGGGTGGTTTGGAGGAAAAATGATGTAAAGGTTGTGAATTTGATGGAAAATGATATAAATATGATGTTTAATTGGATAATGGTATAGTGTGGTATAGTGGAATGAGAAGAAAGAATGTGTGATTCATGATGTATGTGGTAATTTGAGTTATAAAAGAGATTAAAGTTAAATGAATGAGTATTTGAGATAAATGATTGAATTGTAAATGATTTGATAATCATGTTGTGGATTATCTAGGTTGCCTCTCTTGGACGCTTTGGAAGCGGGTAAGCTTGGAGCTTACGTTTGGAGCATGGGCTCGGTATTGAGGTAACCATTGGAACTGGGGTTTAGCCCTTGTGTGCTCCACCACACCTAGTGGATGGTTGTGGTTGGATTATGTGGTTATGACATTGTGTGATTGTGTGCTTGTATGCATATTGCTTGATTTTTGTGAAAATTGTTTGGTCACTGGCCAGTTGACGTGTGTTGGTTTGGACATCCGCTGGGTTCGTCCTACGGGAGAATGCCAGTTGGACTGCCATGGTGTTGACTCTGGGAGCGACATCAGGATGATCCAAGCGGGGGACGTCCGCCGGATAGGGCTCATGAGGAGTTCCGGTTGGGTATTGCCATGGAGTCGTCTCAACCATGGGAGAGGCGCCAGGACTGTCTCGGGAGTTATATGATGGAGTCCTTGAACATGAATCCATGAGTGGATGTTCTCGGGTTGTCTCCAGTTGATGGGTGATATTGTATTACATGCATATTATATGATGTTGTATTTGCACATTGAGTGAGCCATGGGGTGGAGAAACCTCCAGGGCCCTTGGTTTACTGAGATATATTTATATATCTCACCCCGTGTTGTGGGGCATCATTTCAGGTCAGGTTGAGCCTGGAAGAGTGGAGCATGAGGTGCATGTTGGAGGCACCATGTGATGAGCATTGGATAGGGATACATCTTGCATATGATGTATGCTTTAGACTTAGGTCATGAATCTATGCATGTTGAAAATGTCATGCTTAGTAAGCTCATGAATACATGTTAGATCCTTCCATATGATGTATATGTAGGACATGAGAATATATTGTATATTTGAGTGAGCATGGGACTTGTCCATTGCCACATTCATTGTAATTGAAGTCTTGGTGAATATGTTGTAAAATGGACCGTATTTGATGTAAAATGGCCATTATGTTAAGGACTTTGTATAAGATACATAATTGAATGAAAATGTATGTTTGAAGGGCTTAGAGCCTAAATTAGAGTATGTTTAAGTGTTGTGTGGAGTATCAAGGGCTTAGGGATGGATTACACAACCCTTTTTGGGGCTTAAAATGCTGTAATCTGTCATTTTGCTGCATAGCAATCGATTACCCAAGCATGGTAATCGATTACCATGCAACAGGGGACGAAAAATCAGCTTCTGTCTTCACTGGTAATCGATTACTGAGGCTTGGTAATCGATTACCATGTGAGGTAATCGATTACCCAAGCTTGGTAATCGATTACCAGAACAGAGGAGGTCAAAATTTGGCTACTGCCTCACTATTGACAGGTGGTAATCGATTACCACCCACTGGTAATCGATTACCACAGTGCAATTTTTGAAAATTCAGGTTTTTCTTGTCTTAAAGAAAGGGGCATAACTTGTTGGGTAGAACTCCAAATGATACGTGGTTTGAAACCACGCGTAGCTTACGTAAAGGGCTAGAACTTGGTAAGAAAGGAGAATGAGTTGATGGGTTTAAAATGAGTTGAATAAAAAGAAAAGTTTAGTGTTGTTGTTTAGCTAGATGCTTCCGCGTATTGCATTTACAATTATAGTGTTGTTTTAATTAATTACGGAAACGGATATTGTTATAAAAAGGAACGTGATAAAAGGAAAAAGTTTGCCCGTAATTTAATTAACCCAATTACTGTGATTGTAACTGCGCTTAATATCATAAGTAATGTTAACAACACCGGTACGTAACGGGCTGTTACGCAAACGCGGTGGTAACATCGCGTGGTCGATGGACCAAAACCGCCCGTCGGATCTGGGGTTTTAAACCAGAGATAAACAAGCTCTTACGCATAATTGGTGACAGATCCTGAACCCTTCGAGCATTTAGCTCAAAAGCAGCCTGAAATTCCGTCACAGATCCGGATTGTTGTAATTTGGCTAGGGATCCCAATGGATCTTCAAATTCAGAAGGACCAAACCGGTGTTGAACAGCTTGCACAAAATGGTGCCAGTCAGGGAATTCACCATTTCCCAATAAAGACTCAAACTATAACAACCCTCATTAGTAAATTAAGGGAAATGAATTAATTAGGTGGTTAATTAGATTAAATACTTATTCAATGAAATTGTGAGAGTTAAATTAATAGACTCATGTGATAAATAATACGAGAATATAGTTTAAGTCATACAAGTCTAATGGATCCAAAAATAATCATTAGATATGATAAAAAAAAAATATCAATGTCATGATGGAGTAAGTTTGGGTTTACCTTGGTAATTAGGCCTTCTTGTTCTTGTTTTATTTTTGTGGGCCGTAGACTTTAGGAAAAGAACAACAAACAAATAGTTTGGGCCTTTTTTTTATAACCAATGAGTATGTGAGTTGTTAGTCAAAAAAAAGAAGAAGGAAAACTAATACTACCTGGCCCCAACCAAATCACCTAGGCGGACCCTTCTTTTTTTTCTTTTCCACGCGTTCTTCTTCTTTCTTCTTCCTTAGCTCGTGACTTTCAATGGAGAAAGGGCAAGAGAGAGCTTGATGAGTTATTCACCATTTCATCTAGACTCCAACATAGAAAAGGTAGCTTAGCACCCCACCATCCTAACCCACCATTTTTCTAACCTTGGGAAGCTACAAATCTGTTCCTTTCTCCTCTAGACAGCAGCCCCTGCACTTGGAAAAGAGGGAGGAAATGGATTGATTTCATAGTTCTAAGCTTAGGGAAGTCATCACTAGTTCTTGGTTAGGTTATCTAAGGTATTAAACCTTCACTTCCTTGATTAAATTCTTAGAAATGATGATGATATTACATGATATAGGGCTGTTTATGATGTGTTTTACATTAATTATTTGATGATTTTATGTATGGTTGTTGGTTGTTTAAAGATTTGATGTAAAGTTAAACATAGGAAAGCTTTAAATTAACAAAGGAAATTGTTGTGAGTACAAGGAACCAATTGGCCAAGGCATGAAAATTTATGTAAACCAAGTGTTTGTTAAAATGTCTAGGTGAAGCTATGATTTTTATTTGATCAAATAAGGATAGGTTTAATAAATATTGAGTGAAAGTTAAAAGAAACCTTTGAATTCTAGTGTAAGCAACACATCCACACACTTTATGATTAGTGAGGATTGTTATATTAATTATGAAAGTTGATATAAAGGATGATAGGAACATATATGGTGGATGAACAAAGTAAGCTATAATGTGATTAAGTGGTGCCAACCATGTGTATGATAGATTGCCTAAAAGAAATATTGATTTCAAGTGGTTGTTTGATGGTTGCTCTAATTAAATTAAGTGAAAATTGTGAAGAAAGTTTATAGAATTATATATAGGCCAATTCGGCCAAGTGAGGTAAGATACACAAAACATATGATTAATCTTGTTCCTATGTGATAAAGTAGGACCTTAAGATCATACCCCAAGTGAAAGTGCCTTGTAAGAAACCTTATTTGGTGAGATATTCCCCTTCCATGGTTGCAACCTCAAGGCTGTCAAGGGAGTTTTGTGGACTGCCTTCTTTATTTCTTGTTGGAGAAAGTATTCTAGCTTCTAGAGAAGTTAATTAAGGTATGTAAACTCATCTTTAATGGCTGTAATCATGGCTGGAAAATAGATTTATAATGTGTTTTGGATGAATTTTATGGAGGTTAAAGGATGTTTGTATGTTGGAATTTAATTGGTTCAAGGTTTGTTGTTATTAGATGATGAATTCTTCTAGTTGTATGCTACAAAAAAATCTGCACATGAGGTAAATTAAGGAACCCCATATGGTTTGACCTTTATGTGTAAAAAGATGCACACTAGGTGTTTGTAATAATGCTTAAGAGAAATCAAGAATTAAGAAGGTGTTGTGATGAATTAAGTTGAAGAAAATGATGTAAATTTCACTAGATTTTAGTGATATCCCTATAGGGCAAATCTGCCCTATGAATGATGAATGGTATGGAAGTGATTACATAGGTTTGTAATGAGGTATACATAAGTTAAAAATGCATGAGAATTGATTAAATCATGATACAATGAGTTTGAATTGAAAATAATCCTTGAATCCTTTGTTTTTGGATGCCTCGGCCCTTGTAGAAACTTAAGGGTTGATATTATTGTGAAGTTGTCAACAAAGATTAGAGTAGGTTAGATAATTTGTTGAAGATTAAATCCATAAAGAACCAATTTAAGTGTTAACTCTAGGAACCTACACGTGTGATTTTCGGCCCTCTTCATCAAACTGTGTGAGAGTGGTGTTTGAATACTTGTTTAAGTAAAATATTTAAGGTATGGTTTTATAAGGTGCAATGGATTCACTTCTTGGTTAATTAAGAATGTAAAGTTCATAAGTTTCGTATGAAAGTGTTATCTATTTTATAAGAACAATTATATAGTTAAATTAAAGGATGTTAGTTATGTGGAGTTAATAGAAATTTTATGTAAGAAATATTGGTATGAAAATCAAGTTAATTTGGTTAAGTATGGCAATGAAATGATTGTATATATGTTTATATATAGAATTCGGCAATGAAGGAATAATGGGCATAGATTGTGTGTTTTCAATTCAAGTAATTGATTTATAGTATTTTTCTAAAATAAGTATGATTCAAATGGTTTAAGATACGTGAAGCTTTGTTAAAAGTGTATGAAATGTCAACTATAAATTAGTAAATTAATTAACTAGTTGAGGGTCTTAGTTATGAACAATAAACTAAGTTGTAGACTTGTGGTATGGCATGAACTGTCAAGGGAAATAGAGTTGTCAAGTTGGTTATGAAATAATTTATACGGATTTCAAGTAATGTATGTTTCATTGGAAATTAATGGTACTTTTATATGTACGGTAACAGAGTGTAATCAGATGAAGTAGGTGGACGAACAACTTGTAGACAACAAAGTGTACGGGTATTAAATAGCAAGTTAGCAGCAGGAAACAGGTGACAGGTAAGCTTTCGGTTTAGGAGTCTTCTCTGTCTTTAGTTGTTCCACCATGATCAGTGGCGATTATGGTTTCCGTATGGATATAATTGTTGTTAATATTGATACTTTGCATAGTTGCATTCATATAGTGCACGCATATGACATTATTTATGTTATGACAAGTTAATATGATATGATCTTCAATGAGATAAAGCCTTGGAAGTGTAAGTTATGGTTTTCTGAACAGAGGAAACATTTATGGATATGATCACAATGTATATAAGGTACAACGGAGGAAACTTTAGTTCTCTGATCATTATGAGTATGCTATTGAATATGATACGATATTACGAATATAAGATGAAAGCCTTATTTATACATAAGACATGAACATAATTAAGATTAATAAGAAAGCACGTTATAAGAATAAATGAGAATCATCAGAAACATATATGACACGGAAATTCTAATATGGATTATGTGGTGTTATCTATGTCTTGGTACTTGATATTTTCTAGCAGGAAGTGGACCCTTGGGTGGAGACTGCTCCATAAACCCAAAGTTTATTGAGATTCATTCTCACCCCGCGTTATGGGGACATATTTCAGGTATCGCAGCAGTTGACGATCGTTCTCGGGGCAAGAGGCCCGTGGTTGAGGAGTAGATCTGAGCGTGGATGTTGCATGCTTATTTTGGGAGTCTATTGTAATTATATGTACACTGTGATGTATTATTGTGTTTATGTGAGTTGATGTAGGATGTTGTAGTTATGACACATAGCCACCTTTTAATGTGATATATGTAGAGTTATGGGTCATGCATGTGTACTACTATATATGATATGGAATTGTTGTATATTGTGGGTTGTAAGAGCCCCAAGGCATTGCTGGTCCTTGTGTGTGCCACCCACTGATTATTAGGTACCATTTGAGGTCATTGACCACTTGTACAAATTTGGGGATTTTAGGAAAAACAAAGGAAACTCTGGCGAATTTTCTGTAGAATTGGCAGTTTTTGGGTGAACTTTGGAAGAGCGTATCTCTCTCCATAGTGGTCCGATTGGGACGTGCCATACGCCATTTTGAAGCTTAAGATGTCCCCTACATTGTGTCAAAATCTTGGGATTTTTAGTGAAGTGCGCAGCCCTGTACAGGCAGGGGAAGTTTCTGCCCTGTTCTGGCCTGTACATGGGGTCTGTTTTTGGGTCTGTTTGGGAAATTTATTCCCGCTTCGTTACTTGGTCAAATTAAGCGTACAATATATCAAATCGAAGTTTGAGGTGTCTAGTTTATGGTGTAAAAGTTTGAGAGTCATTGGCTGGACGGTTAGGTGCAGTTCATTCCGTGAAGATTGGAGGTTTTAGGCTGTTTTGGAGTTGGTAGGCAATGTTGTTTGTCCAACTTCAAACGGCGATAACCGAAGTTCACGAGCTCGGAATCGAGTGTGTGATAACTTGTTAGAAAGGTAATTGAATAAGGAAAAAAGATAACCTGAAGTTTAAGTTTGGATTTTTATTTTGTGTTCGTAGAAAAACAAATTAGCAAGTTCGGTTAAGTGGTAAAAACGTAAAAGTGAGGAATTGGCTAAGTGGGTTTATGGGAACCCTTTAGTATCTTGTAGGTAATAAAATAAAGTGTATAAATAGTTAAGAAAGTCTTCCGCTAGTGTTTCAGTTACGGTCACAGCTTTTTATTATTACGCTTTTTTTATACTTTTACTGTTCGCGTAATAATCGGAAAAAGTTTATTCTCATTTTTATAAATGAACTGCTGTGATTGTAACTGCGCTTAATATCATAATTAGTGTTAACAATACCGGTACGTAACAGGCTGTTACACAAACCAGCAAGATGCAGGCATATCTAAGTTGAAGGAAACGAGATCAAGGCGATCTATATCGGGTACCTGGTGATAGCGGAAATAGCGTTCCACGGCAAACAACCATGGACCTGGATCGCCAGCACCAAACCGTGGAAAATCTATCTTCATGGAACGAGAAGGGTGTGGGTGACAGCCCTGGATCGGAGGTGCACCGCCGAGGATCCCTGCCTGTTGGGCAGCTAACAGATTAGTCATATGGACTTGCATATTCTGCAGGAGTGTATAAACATCCTGGATTTGATTATTCGCGGCTGTGAATTGTTGATTGGTCTCCTCAAACCGTTGATTCTGTGCCAATTCAAAAGTCTCCAAACGGTGGTCCAAGGTTCTCTCTAGGGTTACGAACTGTTGGTCATGAGCATGAAGTTGATTGGTGAGGTCGCGAAGTCTAGTATTGTCAGCCATATCTCAAAAGAGTGAGCAATGAAAGCACCAATGTAACAGGAGCAGATCTGAATTAACAATAGGTTAGCAAGAAAGGGAAGAAGAGAGAGGACAGAAAAGGGGAAGAAAGAAATTCTGAATAATTCTCATACTCATTTTTAGGCTCATAGGCCTTATAAACCCTTAAAGTGTTTTACAAAGACACTTGGAAAAATACTAATGGGCTATTACATAAAACATTAAAAGACAAATTAAACACTTGCTTCTTGAATCAGCCCATTACGAAATCTTGAAAACGATTGGGCTGTCTCCTTGTCCTCTTGCCAACTGGACCGGTCCCTTTGGAATTGTTTGGGCCGACGTTGGAAAAGCCCGTAATGCTATTTGAGTTGTTTGGGCCGCTTCTGGTGAGTGAGCCCGTAACATATAAAAAATATAAAAATAAAATAAAATACTAGGCCAGCCTAAGAGGCTCTAAGACCGAGCTTTTGAATTGGATTCTGAAGCCTCTCTCTTCATGCTACCTCTCTCCGATCTCTCCCTCCTCTCTTCTTCTAGTAAGCTTTTTCATTTACACGCTTTGGGCAAAAGAACTTTTTCTTCTAATCATCTAATTCTTTTTCATGAATCTTCTTAATAATTACTTCGTCTAGATCATACCCTTGAGCAATTTATTATCTATTATATATGCGGCTATGCCTCTTTTTGGCATCAGACTATCAACAGCCAGTTATATATATATGAAAGGCTTGGTTAAAGTTATGTATGCTATTTAGGTTTATTTTTCTGTTTGTTTTAGTTTTGCTATACTTTTCTGTTTTTCATTAGGTTTAAGTTTGTTTTCTTTGAAAATAAAAAAGAAGTTAGGCAGCCATGAATAAAGGTACTTATAAGAAACTCAGTATTGATGCTAAGTTTCGAAAGACTTAACCTGACATTGATGAAGTAATATTGTATCTTTAACTATTATGTCATGGTCTATAGTGTTACAGGATTGCTATAACATTTGCATAATATTGAAAGTGAGTGATCTTGGACCAAAATCCGAATGAATACAAAAGTAGAACTTGTAGGCAGAAATTAATTCAGGTGAAAGGCTACTGGATAGGTCATATAAGCACAAGGAATGAATTAAAGGCACGATAAACCAGTCGCGGATCCAGGAAATTTTTTTTATGTCCGCACATTTAGTAAGTAGGTGGGGGTTCGGGGTAGCACCCCCAAATTTTTTGTAGAGAAAGTTTAAATTAATGCTTGAACCCGCTCATAATCTAGTCGCTTCCATAACAAAGGATGAAGAAATCATGGGAATGAGTACGTGACAGGGGAGGAAGAATAAGTTTTCTCTCTAATCAATTTGCGTTGCTACGTTTGTTTTAATCATCTTCGTACGTTGCTACGTTGCTAACTGATATAAGAATAAATATCATTTTTGGTCCCTAACAAAAATTCGGTCCCTACTTTAATCCATTTTTTTAAAAAAAGTCACCTGGTCCCTATGAAATTTAAAGTGGACCCATTTTAGTCTTTTTGAGGGACTAACGTAGGTCTTTTTTGAAGTTGTAAGAGACCACGATTTTAACTAAATTGATCTACTTTGAATTTTGTAGGGACCTCCTTGAGACTAATTTTTGGTAAGGGACTAAAGTGGGGACCATATTTTTTATTAGGAACTTAAAATGATATGTACTCCTAATATAAATATTGAACCAATAGATAAATAAGAACCTACATACTACAAAAAAAAAAAATGAAACCCAAAACTTATGTCCGCACTTGCAGACAGCACCTGCGTCCGGCAGTGCGAGGAACCAAGGAGTGAATTGCAAAAAAGAATTTATGATTTGAAACCTTGATGAGTTTGAATCTCGCCATATGAGACAATTTTAAAGGGTGAAAGAAGCCAAACAATAAGTGCAAAGTCACAAGCAAGAAGAAATCTTCCTCACCAATCTTGTAATTTGGGAATTCTAATTTTGCCTTCAAATTCAATTGTTTAAAACCCTACAATCTTGTTTAAATTCTGCAATTCCTTTTTCCCATTCTCTTCCCCCAAGTCAATGGATTCACTTTGTGGCTATAACGTTTTTTTTTTATTACTTGACTTATAAGATTTTTTGGACTTTAGTTGTAATCCTTATAAAATTTTGTTCTTAAGTTTGTGGTTATAACGCATTTTATATGGAAACTGTTGAGATATATAGTTACACATTGGTTGTATATGCAACTAATGTGACCTTTATAAGGCCTTGGACACTCTCACCCTTTGAGCTAGCTCTTGGATGGTATATCCCAAAGTTCTTTACAGAAACCTTTAAATTTATGATCAATGAGAAGTGGGGCTTTCAGTTGTAGCAAAAGAGGCTTAATGCATCATGTCAATTTCTGATTTGAGATTTTAAGGCAAAACTATTAATGCATAATATAAATGGTATTATGATAAACTTTACATTATTTTGTCTAGTACTTATGCATATCAAATATTATACAACACAAAATTGCTTGTATTATACATCTACTACCAAATAGTAGACCAAACAAAAAATTATCATATACATGTGTATTTAGTCTAGAATAATAATTAAATTGAAAAAATGACAATTAACATTATCTCCTCATTAAATTATTGAATTATTAAATTTTTCGTGATTAAGAAAATTCTTTATTTTTTAATGCTAAGTAAATATACTTATAATAGACTAAATCATCGTATTATTTTATTACTATCTTCTTGCATTTTAAAGCTTTAGTCTTGGACCCCCCGAATCGGATTAGTTACGAAGCAATGAACCGATTGAAATATTTTTTAAAAAAAAATATCAAGAGACAAAATAAAAAAATGTTAATATCTTCTTAATTTTTGAAAATAACATTAAAAATTTTAAAATAACATTTTAAATGAAAAAATAAAAAAATCTACTTTTAAAATTTGTTTACATAATTTTTCAACAATATATCATATTATTTATATAATGTAAAAATGCAAAGTAAACATAGATTAAAATTATTAAGATTTACCTTATTATTAAAAAGACGAAAACATTATATTTTTTAGAGTTAATAAAAATTACATATTGAATAATAAAGGTTATAAAATAAGCAATAAAAACTTCTAATTTTTATAATTCTCTAACTTTAAAAACTCGTTTCGCGGTCAAGATAAAAAGGATAGAATATTTTACCAAAAAAAGAGAGGATAGAATATTGTAAGCTATCATATTGTGTTCTTATCTATCGTTTGGTGAACCAACTAGATACACTAAGCTTTTCTTATTGACTAATTTTATCCTATTCGCAGCTGGATAAACTATCCTAATGGAGGACTCGAGTTAAGAATAGACATGATAATATAGCAAATGCTACATCCCTCTCATCCCAAATACTACCCTATGTTTTTTCCTATAAACTTTGTTAGGCATGTGAGGGTCAACATTTCCATCAGCCACCTTTATCACCAACTATACCACCACCACCACCATCCATCAAACAGCCACCACCATTGCCACAAACTATCAATATGAGCTACCAGCCATCATCATTATTATCAGCTACCCCCCAACCACTACTAGTCGCCACCACTACCATCGATCAACCCTGATAATTGCCACTGGTCCCTGTCAGTGGCGCCACCACCATTGACCACCCCCACTTATCATCATCGCACCAATCATCACCATTATTGTCGTCACCCTCATCATCTTGAGCCACCACCACCCTAACCACCATGCGCAAGGCACACCCATCATCACCACCACTAGTTACCACCACCACCACCGCCATTAGCCCCCAACAATTCTAATCGATCACCGCCATCAACACTACTTGCACTAGCTACCCCACCTATGACTATAACACCAACCACTACCACCATTTTGTTGTCGCCATCAACCATAATTGCCATCGGTCCCTGCTAGCGCTGCCACCATCACAATTTTCACTAGCCACCCTCATCTGTCATTACTGCACTAACTACCACTACCAACCATCACTATTAACCACTATCAACGCCGCCAGAATCAACCACCATAATTGTTATCGGCCATTATTGACACTGTCACTACCACCTATTACCAATCCCCACAATCGTCATCACCGCTTTAACCGGTCATCCATTGTAACAGCCGCCACCACCACCATCACGGGTCACCAATATTAATAATTAATTTAAAACAATTTTTAAAAATTTATTTAGTGAAAATATATTTTTTTATTTTGAATATTTTTGTAAGTTATTTATGTCATTAATATATTTTATTTAAAAATGTGGCTTTTAAAAAAAAATTAGTATTTAAAAATAAGGGCTAATAAGTAAATAAGTAAAATAATTTAAAATCAATGTTAAAAAATCATATGAAATTCTTTTAAAATGATATTTTTATCTATTTATATCATATCATATTATAATACGGTATGATTCATCTCAAATATCGGATATGACAATATTATCCTATAAGACTCCTTATCTAATGCACAAAATAAGATATAAACTTATAAGGCCCGTACCATTTCCTATTTTTATCCCCCCTTTTTATCTTAAAGTCTTTTATTCTACCTACTGCACCAAACAAGCATTACTATATAATACTTTTACTAAGTATTATAATTTGTAAAAGAAATTATGACCATACATGTTCATCGGTTAAAGTGAAATTTCCAAAATTATTATATGGAATAAATAAGCCCTAATACATGTGCAAGTTTGTAAAATAGTTCATGCACCATTTAATACATAATTACGTGTTTCACCAAAAAAAAAAAAAACATAATTACGTGAGACCATTTTAGCTATTTATCTGTTATAATTTTCTCAATTTTTATCTCTTATCTCTTGTTACGTTTTTTTTTTTCTTCAGTTCAGTGGCGCCCAGTGAACCTCATGTCCTTATCTATTTGTTGGTAAGCATGAAACTTTGTTACGACCTCTTGTTTACTAGCTCGTTGTCATCTTATGAATCTTTCACTTTTTGTGAACCACTTTTCCTGTCGTTCTCTTATGTTTGTGAACCTTATCAATTTTGTCACGTCTTCTTCTTATGTTTCTCTCTAATTCCATATCATCTTCTTAACTATTTTGAATATAATATACTTGAATCTTACGTAGTCAAATTTTTTTTTCAAAGTATCTGATATAGTCAGCTACTATGAATTGGATACGTGTCACGTTTTCAATGATTAGACATACAACTCATTCAATCCAAAGTAATTGAGGTAGTCAGCTACTTTGATGCAAGCAGGCTTTCTGGCCACGAGAGAAGTGACATGTGTCCTTCAATAGTAGTTAACTACCTCAACGACTATGGTACCGTGACAGTTTGAAATTATTTGTTAACTTTGTGACATTAAGGTATATTATATTAAGGATTTTATAAAAGTTATGTCGTAGGAAAAATGATTGTGTTATGTTATAGAAATTCATTTTGCGTGCCGGAGTTTTTTTTTGTTGCTTTAAAAAGTACGGTCTCACAAAATATTGTGTGTGTAAGAAAATTATTATGATCATGTTAAATAATGATAATGATAAACCCTTATATTAAAAATGTGACAGTATATTCCCGTTTAGTGTCCACTTGGGGACATTTGGGGACATTTGTTTGTCATCTCAATGATCTTTCTCTTCTTCTAAAGTCTTAACCAACAAACCAAACCAATACCAAATCAAATCAAATCAAACAAAAACATGCCATCTTCAAGTCAATACCTAGAAAACCTCTTAGACTCTGCTCGTCCCTTCCTACGAGGTGAGTTTGAGTCTATAGACAAAAACTTACCTTCGTTGGTTGCTACCCTTCGTTCTGTGGGTGCTGGTGAGTGTTGGCACAAGCATGGTAGCTTCCTTGATCACCTTGTTGACATTTACCGCATTCTCAAGCTCTGGAAAGTCCCTAACTCTGTGTGCCTTTGTGGTCTCTTTCACTCAGCTTATTCCAATTCTTATGTTAACCTAGCTATCTTTGATCCTTCTACTGGTCGTGAAGTTGTTCGTGGACATGTTGGTGAAGAAGCTGAGCGTTTGATTCACTTGTTTTGTGTTGTTCCAAGGCAGCCCCTCATTCATGATGATCTTCTTTTTAATTACTCTGATGAGGAACTTGTTCAGCACCTTCATCAATCTGAGATATCTCTTAGGAATGCCAAAGAGAAAGGGCTCTTCAATGGAGAAGAAGGTTGTGTTTTCCCCTTTTTTTTCATTTAGAGTATTCTATTTTTCTTTGGCTTTGCCCCCTTAGTGATATATAGCACGTGATTTTTGTTATAACCGTTAGATTAACGGAAATCGTTAGATTCACGGAAATCAAGTGTTAAAATTTGGTGTATGACTTATGGGTAATAGTTTTCTCACGTAGTAGATAATAATTATCTCCTGCTGACTTATTTGTATAAGTGAGGTCCACCTTTCAAAGAAAGAGAGAGAAAAAGTAATTTGGGACTCATCTTGAATTTTTGTGTGTAAGAGATAAATTCTTTCTCATGTAACATAAGAATAATAATTCCCGTGGCTTATTATTCTTGTACTAAGTTATAAGTTGATCCTGCCCTTTTTTTTTACATATTGGAGAAAGAAACTGATGGGTGTGTTTTCCTCTTTTATAATTAGGCTGTGTTGTATATGTGTAATCTCACCTAATGTGGCATAATTGAATATATGAAATATCATTTTCTGCAGGTTGGAGGAAGAAACTGCAGGGTGTTCTTCCTGCTGATGGGATAAGAGTTAAGCATATTCGTACTGGTGAAGGTGTGCATGTTTCAAGGAGGGTTGTGGCTGTTTTCCTGATGATGACTATGGCGGATTTCTGTGATCAGTTGTATAGTTTTCAGGATATGCTGTTTGATAATGTTAATGGTCGTCTTGAGTTTTCCGGGAACAATTTTGGGGCACTTTGGCCGGGAGATGGTAAGCCAGGTCTGTGGTTGAATTCGATTTCGAGGATGGGAGCATTGTACACTTTGATTGCGAGAGAGGAAGAGATTTTCATGGAAGAGAAGAAAAGGGCAGGACTTGGGGTGGTTGATCATGAGAGAGATGAAGATCTTGAGTTGGTATTGCCACCAGTTTTTGATAACTGCACAAAGGTTTTGGATGCAGGAGATCAAATAGTTGCAAGGGATTTGTACTGGGAAGCTGTTTGTGATGTGCCTAACAAAGGGTGGGGGAAGGTTGAGGAATTGTTGGTGGGGTCTATTAAGAAAAACCCTTTTGTTGGAGAGCCATATGTAGTGTTAAGTCAGGTTTATTTGACAGAGGGGAGATTTGAAGAAGCTGAGAAACATGCAGAGAGAGGGTTGACCCTTCTTCTGGAATGGGGATGTCCATGGGACAAGAGGACCTCTTGGGAAGGGTGGATTGCATGGACTAGAGTGTTGTTAATGAAGGCAAAGGAGAAATCTTGGCCTCAGAGTTCATGGGGGATCCTCAATTTGGGTCTTGTAAGGTAAAACGGGTTTATGGCTTTGATCTTCAACCAAGTAAGTTATAATAAGTGGAAGGCATAAACCGAATATTATGGTACTATGTTTGTATATCTATTTGTACTTTCAGTGATATTTGATCTCCAAGGTTTTTTTTTTTTTTTTGATAACATGATCTCCAAGGTTTTATGTGCAAGAAAAAGGTTTATATTCTCTAAGCCAGACAATAAGAAATGATAGTAAGTAGTTCATAGCATGAACTTCTTTAAGTTGATCCAAGGCCTCAGTCGATCATATAATTTATGGGTTTTATAATTCTCATGTTGAAGGAGAATTGAAATCTCATGTTGTAGAGATAAAAAACATGTGGGACCCATGTGTTAGAAAAAATTGTATGTAGGACCCATGTCAACACGGAAATCGAAGGGTGTGTAGGAAAATTTGAATTATCATGTTGAATGAGAATTATAAAACCCATAATTTATTTTAGTTTTTTTTCTTTTGTTCTGTAACTATAAATAAGAGCCTGTTCAGTCCTGCATGCAGGTCTCCAACAAAATTATAATTCTGAGTCACACTTCCTCGTTTTCACCTTACTTATTATCATCATTATACCTTCCTGTCTACGTGAAAGTAGATAAGAGGCAGGAGTGGGACTTTTTCTGCTTCTTTTCTTACTAACTTGGTTTTTACCTCACGTTACAACTTCACTGGAAATTATGAAACTCGAGAAGACCCACCTTCAAAAATGCAATTTCTGAGACAGGTTCTAATCCTGCTTATTTTTTCATTTCCAAGTCAGCTCTCAGAAAATGTTGCACTGACAACCTCAAAACCACAGGCTTTGATCTGTTCATAAAAAGACAGCTTATCCACTTAGCTTTAAATAAGGGTTTTATAATTCTCAAGTTACATGAGAATTGAAATCTTATGTCGTTGAGACAAAAAGCACGTGGGTACCCATATGTTAGAAAAAATTATGTGTAGAACCCACGTCAGCACGAAAATCGAAGGGTGTGTAGGAAGATTTCAATTCTCATGTTGAATGATAATCATAAAACCCTTTAAATAAACAAGCATTTGGAAGGAAAGAAAAAGATACTATATCTTTGTCCACAGGCTTAGTTACAGCATTGCAGTTACAATGACCTGACAAAGATAGTAGCATTTATATGAAGGGCACTCTGTCTCCTCACAGGGCAATTTAAATTACTTGTGGAGGTAATTGTGATAAGTGGTATGAAACATATTACAGGAGCAATTCCTGCGGGATTCTGTGCAAATTGCAAGAAGATTTCTGGCAGTTTCTATCTCCCTCAGTCTCAATCCTTTTAGAATTTGCAATTCCTTGATTTAGCTACGATTTCCCCTCTGTGCCAATACAGGAATTTTTTGGGGATTTACAAAATTTGACTTTCACAGACCTATACAACAACCAATTAACCAAAAAAATTCCTGATTCCTTATTCAACCTGGTCAATCTTTTAGGCTTGACCTTGAGCCATGACAATCTCACAGGAAACATTCCAGATCAGATTGGAAGCCTGAATTCTCTGACTAGTCTTCACTTGAGTGGTTATCAGCTCGCAGGACATGTTTCACTGTTCATATCAATACCTTAAATTGTCAAGAAATGAGTTCGCAGATCTCTTACCAGATTCCCCTAGCAAGGGAACTCCTTCCCAGTATTCAACCCAAATGTTTAAGCTGTCGAGTGAGGTACATTAGGCTTTGATACCATGTAAAGAACCAATTCAATCCAAAAGCTTAAGATGTTGGGTGAGACTACATTAATGGTTTTATATATCTCAACACTCCGCGGACCAAGCTTTTGGGTTGAAACAAGCTTGAATAAGAAAGTCTAAGAAACATAAAATAAACGAATGGGGTTATAACAACTCACCCTAAAAAAAATAACAAACATAATAAACTAAAATAAAATATTATCTATATCTCTAATATTCCCTTTTGTCAATACTCAATGCACCTGTCTTACAATAATCTCAGCATAGGAAGAGAATGCAAGGAACTTAAATATGTTCGGTGTAAAATGGAAGAGAGATCTCTTGAATTTCATCAGACCTGACTCTGAGTTCCATAGACCTACCAAATGTACAATTTGCAATAGGTCAAGCTCTCAATCAGTTACATTTTAACATCTCCGAAATCAAACTGCAGACAGGGTTGTCTTCCACAGACTTGCATGCAAACCTAATGGTGGGTTCACTTTCAGGAATTATAAATAACAGGACCAGCTTTTTGGAGAAAATAGAAGTTCCAAACATTTTAATTCCAGATTGCATTCCAGAATTCATGAAAAGCTCAAGCCTAAAGGTACTTGGGGAGTAACAAAATATCAGGTCCAGTTCCTGTTTCAATATCAAATTTAATTGAACTCGAGAGACTGGATATTTCAAGGAACCACATTGTTAACCATTTGTTTAGGTCTGTTACTAAAACTGCAATACTAGACTTATCTATAAATTGACTGGCACAACAACATCCATGTAGTTTGTCACGGATTTCTAGTCTAAGGCTTGCAAACTTTTGGGCAATCAGGCCGTAAACTTTTGGGCAATCAGAACAACATACATTATTGTTAGCTACAGATTTGGATTAGGTCAATCAAAATTTATATAAAACTAATATATTATTCCCTAAAGGTCAAGATTACATTAATCTATCATTCCTAGAGGATTAGGACACATCCAACAAAATCTCATACACAATAAATCTACAATCACATAGGGATTAGGATTATGTAAATAAATTTTAAATAAAGCTACCTACAGATTACCTAAAGATTGAGATTATATCAAATAAGAATTCACATAAAATTAATATATTACTCCTTAAAGATCAATATTATATCAAACAAAGTTCATATATAATTAATCTATTACTTCTAAAGGATTAGGCCCAACAAATTTCATATAAAACTAACCTAAGAACACCTAGGGATAGGATTACCTGGTCTTTGTGTTTTCTACCTTCTAGAAGAAAAGCGATTTGGGGAAGAGAAGCAGTTGGTAACCAAAGAAAAATAATAATAAAATAAATAAAAATTTGAAGTAAGGAGAGAGTAGAGGAGAAGAAGAGAAATACTAAGAGTTGGTTAGGATTAAGCTAGGCCTCTATTTATACCTGAAGTCTTGGGTTTAGATATAGGTTGGGCTTCGTACAATATTTTCCTTTTCTTCTTAATTTTCTTATGGCTTAGAATATCGCTGACTTACATATATAATCAAATAAAAATTGTTAACTCATCCTAATCCAATCACATTACCAATCAAACATTAATGCAAAAATTATCAATCAATCAATAATTCAATTAATCATAATCTATCAGTAGTCCTAATAACATTTATATATAGGGTTTTATAAGAGTTATGTTGTAGGAAAAATGGTTGTGTTATGTTATAGAGATTCGTTTTGCGTGCCGGAGTTTTTTTTTTTTTGCTGCGGGCCCCACAAAATGTTGTGTGTAGGAAATTTTTTGTGATCATGTTAAATGATAGATGATAAATCATTATATATATCACACACACATTACTAATTTATCATTTATTATTATTATTATAAACTCCTATTATTTTCCTGAGATTTCTACACAGGCATTTGGAAAGATACCACAAACAAGAGCACTCTGCGTGTCTTTCCAGTAGTTGCTTATGCGGCAATATTTGCTCATTAGGCAAACCCTTGAAGTCATGAAGGGGAAAGAACTAGGGAAAATAGGACAGTGATACACTGACTCAATTATCCTAGTAGATGTGTTCGTGCCTTGTGACAATGTTACATGAGCAAGAGAAAATAGACTCCACCCAGGGTTAAGTTACAATCGTTAAAGATCTTGCTTTTCTGGATCAACCAGAATGGCATGTTCCATTTTACTATCCAGTATTAATTTTAATAAAAAATTCCCACATTATGAAATGTACTTTAGTTTCTAGATCAAAATGGGTCAAGTTTATACCGTGAGAATATACAAGAAAATATTACAAAACTGTGGCACATGTATGGAAGTGAGCATACATCTCTATGCTCTCAAACCATCTTATCCAGAAAAATGACTCGAACCAATAAGGTAAATCTCACTACTTAATATAATGCGCAAGTCAATCCCATGGAACTAAAACCATTCACCAAATTATCTGATCAATACTTTCAGACAGGTTCTAGTAAGAACAATAAGCAATGGCCAAAGGCAACAGAGCACCAAACCTACATTGTCTACTTAAATAAACAATGAAGTATTAATTAATGGGTTACATGAGAGTTATGTTGTAGGAAAAGTGATTGTGTTATGTTATAGAGATTCATTTTGCGTGCCGGAATTTTTTTTTTTTTTTTTTTTTTGTGCGGGCCTTACAAAATATTGTGAGTGTAGGAAATTTTTTGTGGTCATGTTAAATGATAGATGATAAACCCTTAATTAATTACTATTGAAGAATACTTAATAATAGGATAGCCAAAAAGGTTGTTGCATTGAGACTTTAAAGCATTAAACTATTAGCATCTAAAGACAAATCTCCTACTACAATGTATTCCAAAATTTACAACCTTATAATGAGCATTCATGTAGCCTTTCCACATAGAAAATGGGTTTTAAGGAGCAGCAAAATGCTACTCGTCATCAGATATCTGTTCCACTTCTCTTGCCTGTCATACCCCTCTTGATCCTAAGCAAAAGTTACAACTTTAAAGACAGAAGAACACAAAATTAATAAAATAAATGTGCTCAAAGTCAAGAAAATAATACTTCTTGATCAGCATTATAACTTTCCAATGCCTTCTGATATACCGCCTTGAGTTCAGATACTTTATCTAAATAAGGCTTCTTATCCTGCTCCGATGGTGCCATAACAAGCAGTTTGATCAACATTAAATCCAAAAGCTGATGTTCATTTACTAAGTTTCACTTACCCTTTTAACATCCTTTGAAATAGGATTTGCTTCCTTAAAATCTTTTCTAAACCCGTCCCTGTAACCAAGATTATTACTTAATAAAACAAAGTAGACAACAGAAACATATTTTAGAGAAAGAAGATTTACAAGAAGAGAGAAAAAAAAAGAAGCAGTGGGAGGACGCTTGGACACATCAGGATCCTTCTCAACTTTGGTCCTTTTGCCTTGGGTTCTTTTGATTCAGGTTTCTTCCTAGACAAGTTTCAAAAAGAAATTAAAATGGAAAATCTTAAATGTTCACAAACAGACTAAGGGGGTGTTTGGTAGAGGATAAATTTTTTTTACCAGGGAAATACGATTACTAGAAATTTGGTGGGAAAATGAGTTTGATAGGAAAGTTCAAAAGTTGTTTGGTTGACTGAAATTCTACCGGAAAAATTGAGTTAAATTTACTGAGTCTATGTTTGGTTGGAAGTTAAAAATTGATGGGAAAATAACTTCAAATTACAAAATAACCCTTATATTTGAATCACAAACACAGTTGCCCAATAAAGTAGAGGGTATTTTTGGCAACTTTGTGGTCCTCTTTCTCTCATTAGTCTAGACTACTTCAAATACCACTTTGCAAGAGGTATTATGGAACAGTGTTCTTGGACCAATTTTCCACACAGATGTAAACGGATGGGCAGAAATGTTCCCTAGCAAAAATTTTCAAATACTTCTACCAAACAAGGACATCTAAAAAGTCCAATCGGAGATGCATGGCTAACTTCAAATAAAACCCGAATCAAACGCCACAGATTTGGAAAAGGGGAAAGAAAAGGAATATAAAATATGCTGTTTAATCCAGCAATAATTATAAATATGAGTAGAAGACATGAAATGAATTAGTTTAGTCCGTCACTGATTATTATTGTCTTAAAAACAAGGTTTCAATACTAAAGATAAATGTAAATTTCTAATGGGTTAAGATCATTTTACACTAGTGTAAATTATATTCTTAATCTTGATCGTTGATTCCATTTACATTAATTTTTTAGTTATGCGAACTATTGGATACCACTGAATCAATGACTAATAATGAGTGTAAAACTTCTTATTCTTACATTGATATAAGAATAACTTGCCCCATTTCTAATAAGTGCAGTAAAATAAGATAATTACCTCTCTCATTGCAAAAATGTCATAAATTAAATGGAATTGGTAGATTACATTGTCACCAGTATCCTTTGCATGAGCAAGATCCCTTTTTGAAATGATGGAAGCGACTTGAGTCTCTTAGTATGATCTCATGTTCAATAATCATGGATATGTAGGTTATGGCACTGTGGCAATCACCACAAATGCGCAAATTCTTGGTAATTCGAATAGGTGCACCCGGAGGTGATGTTAGGATGCCATAGGCAAGAGCCAACTTCTCACTATGTTCAAAAAGCAGGTCACCTTTTTCTTCATCATCTACATCATGAAGAGCAAAGTTTGTCTGAGGAACATACCCAATGGCTTTAATGCGTTGAATCAAGTCTGCAAGTGTTTCATATATCAGCTGAGATTGTGAGTGAGATCTGTCTCCAACAAAGAATGTTGCAATGCCTTTCCTTCCTTGGACCCAGCTGCAACCAGGTCTTTTCTTGATCCCTGTATGTTTCATCAAATATCTAATCCTAGCCACATCTTTCCAGCGTCTGGCATTGGCATATATGTTTGAAAGCAACGTATATGAGCCATCATTCCCAGACTCCAATTCTAACAACCTATTTGCAGCAAATTCCCCAAGTTCAACGTTTGAATGTATCCGACAAGCACTAAGCAAGGCCACCCACACTACTGGGGTTGGCTCCACTGGCATCTCATTAATGAGTTTCATAGCTTCACCTAAGCGACCAGCACGACCCAAAAGATCAACCATGCAAGCATAATGCTCTGCTCCAGGATCAACCCCAAATTCCTTGCTCATTCTATAAAAGAAATTGATTCCATGATCCACCATTCCCGAATGACTACAAGCATAAAGCACAACAAGAAAGGTTATGCCATCAGGAACTAGAGCCACTTTCCTCATCTCATCAAAAACCCGGAGAGCATCTTCACCACGTCCATGCATGCCATAGCCTGTGATTAAAGAAGTCCAAGAGACTGCATTTCTCTCTGGCATGTTGTCAAAAACAATTTGAGCAGTATCTACATCTCCAGATTTGGAATACATGTCTATGAGACAATTAGCCACAAAAAGAATGACAGAATCATAACGATTGCGCAACACATAAGCATGAATTTGCCTACCAAGCCTCAATGCTGCCAAACGAGCACAAGCCATAAGGGCACATGATAAAGTAAAATCATTAGGCTTAATAGAGTTATCCACTTCGAACATCTGGGAGAAAAGTTGCAGGGCATGGTTGGCATCGCCATGCTGGGCATACCCGCCAATCATCACAGTCCAGGTAACGACATCCCTATCTTTTGGAGATATTGAATCAAACATTGTTTGAGCCACTTCTATACTTTCACATTTAGCATACATGTCAATTAGACCATTAATTACCATCAGATCATCATCCCCTCCTCCATCCAAGTTGAGAACACATTTGATGGCATAACAATGAGCTTCTTTCCCATGAAGCAATGCCCCAACAGATGCACAGCCTGAAAGCAAAGACACGAGAGTGACCACATTTGGCCGAGAACCACAGTTGCACATCTGCCTAAACACATCCAGAGCCTCACAGCCATGCCCTCTCTGAGCATATCCCGCGATAACAGCCGTCCAAGTCACAACATCTAACTCAATATCTTCCTCCCGCATCTTGTCAAACAAAGAAACGGCATGTTCAAATCTACCAGCTTGAGAATACCCAGTAACCATTGCATTCCAAGAAACAACATCCTTAAACCTCATCCTCTCAAAAACCTTATTTGCTTCCTCCATCTTGCCACACTTGGCATACATATCAACCACAGCATTACCCACAAAAACATCATCCACCAATCCGCTTCTAACAGCAAACCCATGAACCTGTTTTCCCAACAATGAAGCACCCAGAGAAGCACAAGCAGGAAGTATATTAACAAGACTAACAGCATCCGGAGGGGACGATATCATCCAATGGCTATTACTTTTAATCATTTCACGAAATAAAGTAAGAGCAGCATTTGCATCAGAAAACCGCATATAAGCAGACACAATAGAATTCCAAGAAACCAAATCCTGAATCCCTCGGTGACACAAATCATCAAACACCTTGCGTGCATCACTGAGATCGCCACATTTCCCATACATGGCAACCACGGCATTACAAACAAACACATTGGAGCCAAACCCAGATCGAAAAACGACAGCATGGAGGGAAACACCGTGAGAAAGTGAGGGAATGTCAGCGCAAGCTTTGAAAACAAAAGGGTAGGTGTAATGATCAGGTGTCCAACCAAGCGTTTTCATACGACGGTAAAGACCCAAAACGACACGAGGGGTTCCAAGATGAAGGGCACGCCTTATGAGTTGATTCCACCAGAAAACGGATGATGGGGATGGGTGGAGGCGCTCGAGAAGCGAAATGGCATGGAGAGTGGAATTGCATGATATGTAAGTGGCGATGAGGTTGGTGACAAAGTGAACAACACCTTGCACGATGCTTTGTTGATGCAACAGTTTGGCATTGACTAAGGAATTGCATTGTTTCAAAATTGTAGGAGTGATTGTGATTGTAGCACTACAACTAGTAGATGAAGAAGAAGAAGACGAGAAGTGACGAGTATTGATGAGGAATGAGAATGAGAAGTTGGTGTTTAATGGAAGGCAGCGTAAGAACATGCTAATGTTGATACCCCAAACATCCACAACTTACACTACACCATACACGAAGCAGAGAGGGACAGGGTCATCAACCTTTGATGTTTCACTGTTTAAAAAATATAAATATTTAATGAGACAAGATTCAAGGTTGACTGATATATGGGTCCATACGAACTGCAGCAATGGCATAGAAGAATATCTACAACAGAGATGTTTTTTTTGGTTTTAATTTATTATTTAACATGATATAATTTAACTTTCCTACACATATTAAAGAGACGGGTCCACATGTTTTTCTTTCTCTTTCATCATTTCACTTTCTCTCTTCCTTTTGATTTGAGAGTTGGAAACAACACTTACATTATGTTACATAACACTAATAAAACCCATCTTTTTTATGAAAAGTGGGATTCACTAATTAAAAAAAAAA
Organism: Gastrolobium villosum; assembly: GCA_032173675.1. NCBI lineage: Eukaryota > Viridiplantae > Streptophyta > Magnoliopsida > Fabales > Fabaceae > Gastrolobium > Gastrolobium villosum. The sequence goes on along the minus strand of JAVKPL010014760.1, from coordinate 21,534 downwards.
ATTGTTGTATTGTGTCTTACTGTAAGATAAAATTTTATGCATTTAAAGTAGAAATGTAACTTACATTGATATATATAGAGGCAGATATTCTTATATCGTTGTAAGAGTTAGAAGTCTTACACTCAATCTTGACCATTGATCAACTTGTATTCAATGGCTCACATCACTAAAAAATTTGAGCTATTAGATATAAATGAAATCAACGGATAAGATTGAAAGTGTAACTTACATTGGTGTAAAATGATCTTGACATATATATATATATATGGGGTAAACATTTCTTACATTGGTGTAAAATGATTAATTGACATATATATATATATATATATATATATATATATATATATATATATATATATATATATATATATATATATATATATATATATATATATATATATATATATATATATATATATATATATATATATATATATATATATAGATCATTTGACTCCAGAGTAAGACTTATAAGTCTTACTCCTCATCCTAACCGTTGATTTCCATCCATCCAACGGTTATAGTTTAGGAAGTTATATTAATTAATTAATTATTAATTACATTATAAATGACAACCATTGATTTCCGTCCATCAACGACTGAGATGGGGAGTAAGACTTAAAAGTTTTACGCTGGAGTCAAAAGAACCCTCCCCATATATATATATATATATATATATATATATATATATATATATGGGTTTATCATCTATCATTTAACATGACCACAAAAAATTTCTTATACACACAGCATTTTGTGGGGCCTGCAGCAAAAAAAAGAAAAACTCCGGCACGCAAAACGAATCTCTATAACATAACACAATCACTTTTCCTACAACATAACTCTTATAAAACCCTATATATATATATATATATATATATATATATATATATATATGGGATTTACATTTCTGCAGCTGCTATATGTAAGAACCCGCAACGTTAAATTAGGGATTTAATTATGAGTTAAGAGATAAATTCCATAATTGACATGGAATAAATACGAGAGCGCTTAAATAATTAATATCAGGGCTTAATAACGCTGAACGTCGTTTTTCTGATGAAAAGTGCAGATACCGGTTCTGCTTTACGGTATACCTGCGTACCGATGAAGTATCCCGGGAAATTATAATAAGTGTATGAATATTCCTATAATAATACCTAGAACTAGTATGTCAAGTTTGGAGTCAAAATAATGAGAATTGGCGTCAAGACTGATACCAGCTACGTAAAAGCGCATACCGGCAAAGTGCTGTGAAGATTATAATAAAAATATGATAAATCCTAGAAAAATGGTTAGGTTCAGAATCTAAAACTTGGGATTAAAATGATTAGCGGAGCTATTAGTGTTATTACCGACGCTTAAAACTTAATACGCGTATAAATAGGCTTGGCACAAATTTTTAGGTCAGTTTCCTCACAATTCTACGTGCCTCCATTCCTGAGTTGATGCTCTCCTACTTTCCACCTTCCTTCCTTAAAGAAAACTCGACAAAACTCATCATTTCTCTTTGACTCTTCCTCCAAAAATGGTAAACACTTGGGTGTGTGCATTGGTGAGGGAGAAAGGTGTCACTTTCTGAGTTGTGGGTGCTATGTGAGGGGTAGGGAGGGGCTGCCTATGAGTTCTGTGGTGTGGGAGCCATTCCTTGGTTGTTGAAGCTCCAAGTGGTGAGCTTGGTGAAGAAAATGCCAATCTTGTTGCCATTTTCGTGGACCCTTGAAGTCAGAACTTTGAAGCTGAGTAGAGAGCTCCACGAGCACCATTTGCTTCTGTTTTGAGCTTTGGGGTATGTCTCTCACCTTATTCATGAGTTTTCCTTGTTAAAGGCTAAGTCTTGGCATGTTTAATGAGATGATTAAGCAATTAACATGATCACTGGTCTAAATGGGTTTAAAGATGCATGCTTAACGTGTATATATGTTAAAGGGTTTTGCATTAACATGACCACAAAAAGTTTCCTACACACACAACATTTTGTGGGGCCCACACCTTTTGAAGCCAAAAAAAAACTACGGCACGCAAAATGAATTTCTATAACATAACACAATCACTTTTCCTACAACATAACTTTTATAAAACCCTATGTTAAAAGAGGAACCTTTCAGTGATATCTTCGCGAAATGCAGAAACTGCATTCTATCGCGAAATATCCGGATATGATATCCGGATATGGGGTTGGTGATATCCGGATATGGCCCCGACAAATATCCGGATATTCTAGGAATTTCGAATTGGTCACTGTTCTGTTCATACAGAATGGTATAATGGGTTTGTGGACGCATGAGTGGGTAAGTTGAACCTTTGTAATAATGGAACTAAGTCAGAATCAATCGGATTAAGGGTTATGGCTTTGAGAGAAGCCTAATGGCATGAAACGAAAAAAGGAAACATTGTCGTTATGTCATGAACTCGTAGAGTATGAATGTTGATATGATTGCTGGTCTAAATAGATTGTGATTGAGCTGCTTATGGACCTTGGGTTGTTGTGGACTCTTGAGTTGGGATTGATTGCTTGCGAGGAAAGCTTTCGTGTCCTCGGTCTTGCCCATTGTTGGTTCCACCATACCTCTTGGAGGGATAGTTATATGCATGATGTGTTTTATGAAATGCTATTGAACTGCTAAGTGCAAGTGCCTTATGATATGCATGTGGTGTTTCACCTAGACGGTAAGCCTGAGTATGTAGCGCCATACAAGATGGTGATTCTGTGGGTGAGGTGAAAGTAGCGTCTTGTACTATAGGTTGTAGACGTATGTAATTCCTATATGTTTATTCTCTAGCCAGTAGGATTCTAACACACATGACATGATTATATGCTGCATTGCACAGATTTAGGAACTTATACTGCTTTACTGTTTTAGAACTTATATCGCACATGTAAGTGAGCTTGGGGTGGAGAGATCCTTGAGGACCCCTTGTCTTACTGAGAATTCTTTTTAGAGATCTCACCCCGTGTTGGGGCACATTTTCAGGTACAGGTACCTCGGGGGTTGAGACCTCTGACGGCAGAAGGCCGAGGTTGAGTTGATTATGCATGCTATTTATGCTGATATGCTTGGGTGTTGACCATGTCTTAGTTTCATTATATTGATTATTGAGCTGTGACTTTGTTGGGCTTTGTTGTCTTATTTGATGAGCATGGGGGTTGTCCATACCACATTGACTTGATTATGTTTATTTAGACTTGAGTTGTATAATGAATCAGAATACTGTTTGGACTACGTGTTGTGGATCTGTGATTAGATACACATTGATATATGAGGTTATTCAGTTAGTCATTTTATTGCAATTTACATACAGGCATTATTTTGAAAATGAATTAAGTAATCAACTTGGTTAATAATGATGACGTCATAATTCAAATGAAAAAGTTAGCTTCCGCGTTTATTTAGCTGCGTCATTACCATTTGTATGTTAATACACCGGGTGCACTGATGGTATCCGGCAAGTGTACCGATCGCACAAGTAATAAAGTAGTGAGTAGATTATCGTCTCCACAGGGATTGTAAGACAAGTACCACAGTAACCAGTCCCCTTAATTTGGACAAATCGATTGGATGATGACTAATCGTAATTTAAATTGCGTAACAATGAAATTAAAAGACTTGTTTTTTGTGAATTTTTCTTTAATTCGATGACAGAAATAAGGTATCAATGAGAATTTTGTGAAAATATGAGAAAAGAATTGCAGTTAGGATGCACTCACCATATGATCCTCGCTTGTCACTTGGATTGATGAAAACCACTTAGTTATGTAAAAACTCGGATAATTATCATCTTGAAATAATTAGCTAAATCCCAATCCCTTGGTGATTCAACCCTTTAACCCTCATGAGAATTCTAATCCCTTAGTAACCCTTCATGAGAATTAAGCAGTAAACGTGACAATTCAAACATCCGCAATTAACATACATCTATTCCTAGTATGCACACTAATCATTATCTTACCCCCTTTCGAGATGAGAAACCCCAATATCCCTTATCTAGGGTTCTAACCCTCAAACTATTTTCAACTATCAGATTGATCATGTCTAATAAAGAAAATATCAAATACGCACAAGGTAATGATAAAGAATTTTACATAAACAAGAGAAATCATATCAATCCATCGTAACAAGGGTTCACATAAGGTTTAAAATCTTAACTACAATAAAGAGTACTAGCCAGACATATTCATGTCTGGTAAAACAAAAGATGTACGAAGATATGAGATGATTATATAGCCTTTAACCTAATGGAGGCTGTAAGAACCCGCACCGCTAATTAAGGTAATTAGTAAATTAATTATGGTAATTAGGAAATGATTACATAATTGACCTTAATAATTATAATTAGTGGGTAAGAATGCTGAAAGTCGCTTTTCGGAAGAAAAGCGCAGATACCGGTTCTGCTACCCGGTATAAATGTGTGCCGGAAAAGTATCCCGGAAAATTATAACGAATGCATGATAATTACTAGAATATTATGTAGGACTTGTAAAACAAGTTTCAAGTCAAAATAACGTAATCTGATGCCAGAACTGATACTGGCTATGGAAAAGCGCGTACCGGAAAGGTGCTCCGAAAAATAAAATAAAAATATGACAAATCTTAGAAAAATGTGTAGGTCTAGATTCCAAAGTTTGGGATCAAGATCTTTTACTTTGCTATTAAGGATAATACTGCGCGTTAAGTGGCCATGTGCCTATAAATAGACACACTAAGGCACACAACCCTAGGCAGCCACTATTTCTTACGTGAGGAGGCTGTGTTTTCTGAATGCTTGGCACTGTTCATGGCATTCTTTCACCATTTGTGAGCTTAGTAACCTTTCTCCTCCAATCTTCTTCACCATTCCTTCTTCTAAACAACTAGAGTGTGTTTTGTGACTGTGGAGTGCAACCTTTTCTGAGTTGAGGTGCTGGGAGTGGGGTGTTTGAGGGCTGTGGTGTTGTCTCCATGGTTATGAGCCATTGTTCATGCCATTAGAGACTCCAAGAAGCCTCCTTTGGTGCCAAGAACCAACCTTTGGGTGGCATTTTCGTGTCCTTGGGTGTGCTGGACTTGAGAGCAGCATTGGGAGCTCCTAAGGCACTTTGAACTATTGACTAAGCTTTGGGGTAAGTCACCTTAACTTGATCATGTGTTTTTATGGCCTAAAGGTGGTATCTTGGTATGTTAATGGGTTTAACATGTAACCAACACCTAAGTGAACTTGTATATGCTTAAAAATGGATCCTTTAACGTGTACATGTGTTAAAAGTGGGATCTTTGGAATGGATATTCACGAAATGCAGAAACTGCATTCTGTCGTGAGATATCCGGATATTTGTCGAACAGATATCCGGATATCAATATCCGGATCTGGTATCCGGATATTGATATCCGGATATGGGACCTGGGTATCCGGATATGTTATATCCGGATATGGTCAGTGTGATATCCGGATATGACATATCCGGATATGTCCCTTCTGATATCCGGATATCCTGGGTATTTCGCAGAACAGTAGCCGTGCTGTGTGAACAGTAAGCTATTGGGTGTTTGTGGACCCAAGATTAAGGAAGTTTAACTTCTGTAATTAATGAACTAAGTCAGAATCATATGATTAAGGGCTTATGGCTTTGTTGGAAGCCTTAAGACGTAAAACGTAAAGGAAAGGCGTAGTCTTTAAGTTGTATGCTTGTGATGCATAAATATTGATGTATTATTGGTCCATATCAGATTGTGATACTGCTGTGATTGGACGTAAGAATGGTAGGACTCTTGGCTTGGATAGCTAGCTTGCAAGGTAAGCTTTCGTGTCCTCGGTTTAGCCATTTTATTGTTCCGCCATGTCCCATGGGGATGGGTTTATGCATGCTGTGTTACATGCTTTAATGTTTTGGAAATTGCTGTTGAGCTATTTATATGCAATGTGCTTTTATGAGATGCATGTGGTGTCCACCTATACGGTAAGCCTGAGCATGTAGTACATACAAGACGGTGAGGCTGTGGGTGAGGTGCAGGCGGTGTCCTTGTACTCATGTAGGTATAGACGTATTCCTACATTTCTCTGGCCAGTAGATTTGATAAACACACATGGCATGATTAATTGCTGCATCGCATAGTTTTGGAACTTATATTGTAAATATTGTTTTTGAACTTATATTACACATGTAAGTGAGCTTGGGGTGGAAACTCCTTGAGGACCCCTTGTCTTACTGAGATTTCTTGTTTAGAGATCCCACCCCACGTTTGGGGACGCTTATTTCAGGATCAGGTAATGTTGAGGGCTCAGGTGGCAGGAGGCCAGAGCTGAGCTGATATTATGATATGCTGGCGTGCTGGATTGACTGTTATGTTTTCCGCTTTGATTATGTTATTATGTTGAGACTGTTTTTGGGCATTGTTGCCTTATTTGGTGAGCATGGGGTTTGTCCATGCCACATGATTGTTCTTGTCCTTTAATTTGCTGTTGTAATTAAAGTATCAGGATTTTGACCCAGGCTACGTGTTGTAGTCCTGTGGCTCTAGATACTCACGTAATATTTATATATGAGGTATTCCAGTTAGTTGTCATGCAATTTACATACAGGCAGTATTTTATGAAATTGATTAAGTAATCAAGTTGGCTAAGGTTAATGACGTCATAATTGAATTAAAGAAAAAGTTATTCCGCATTTTAATTAAGCGTGGCTTAATACGATAGTATGTTAACAATCCGGGTTAACACGGGCTGTTACAGAGGCTCCCTTTTTCAAATCTTGTTTCTGATTCAAAATGTCAAATGTCCGCGTCGCCCACGCTGACAGCGTGGTTCCCGCGCTGTGGGCGTGGGAGTTCTTGAAAGTATGGCGCTGATAGCATGGTTGCCACGCTATCAGCGCGGTGGCCTCTGCCAATTTTTCTCTTCCGGCGCTGCAAGCGCGGTGGCTTATGTCCAAAATGACTCCTTCACGCTATAAGTGCCATTCCCACGCTTGTAGCGTGGACATTTGGTTTTGCTTTGTCCTTTTCAACTCCAATTTGTGCATTTCTCCTGTGAAATCAACATAAAATTAGTATATAACCTCAGATTCAGATATTTGACAAATTAACATTGATTTTGCCTTTTCTTGCATCAGATTAAGTCACATTCTTCCTCTTTTTGTCTTAGAATTCCTTATATGCTGATCGCATATAAAATAATTCCCGGATTTGAACTTTGTTTTCCTCAGCAATGTAACAGACTCAAGTTATCAGAAAAACATATTTCTGTGAAAACATGGGCTACAATATCTTAAGAATGCAGACTGCTATGCATGTATAACTTTTTGTTAAAAACTTACAACAATGATTTTCAGTTATATCAAGAATTTAAATCCTAGCTTGAACATTCCTCACCAGATATATATATTCTCATCACTCAATGTTTGGGGTTTATGCACTCATACCATCAATGCAGCAATAATTCCATGATCTTGAACAAATTCTCAAGTTCCTAAAAATGAGGAACCCATTTACCATGCATAGACTGCTCAAAAGGTCTTTGATAGGTTGTAACTTGGACTGGTTTGGGGGTAAGAATCTTTTGGTCAGAAGCTGATTAAATTGGAGAGACTGAAATCTTCAGACTTTCTTACATTCATTCTTTCTCAGCTTTTTAATTCTGTCATTTTGACGTCTTAGGGATTCTTTTTCCTTTATGTCTTTTGAGCTATCTTTTGATTTCTCAACCCTTTCTATTGTTCTTTCCTTAACTTTTTCTTCTTCTCTGAGAAGGACCTTGATTTTTTTGTTTTTGACTTATCATCTCAATCTCTCTCTCAAGTGTTTATCAATGGAAAATATTTTAGGTATGCTATTTGGCTCTAGGCTTAACAAGAATAATTGCCTTTATCATATCAGTAATACATGCAAGCCAGAGAAACAGTTCAAGTTCTAGAAACTACTACAGTGAGGCCTCTCTAAAAGGAGTTTCTATTAAGCTCAAATCCTCACAGTTATATGATATGCGATCAGCATATAAGGAATTGTAAGATAAAAAGAGGAAGAATGTTACTTAATCTGATGCAAAAAAGGGCAAAATCACTGTTAATTTGTCAAATATCTTAATTTGAAGTTATATACTGATTTTATGTTGATTTCATAGGAGAAATGCACAAATTAGAGCTGAAAAGGACAAAGTGGAACTAAAGGCCCACGCTACGAGCGTGGGAATGGCGCTTGCAGCATCAGAGGATCGCGCAAATGTTGAATTCAGATTTTAAATTCGAAATTTGAATTCAAATTTATTTTAATTAAATCTTTCTGTTAAACGTTTCTGTAATAAATTCATACTTTAATATTTCCGTTATAACGTTTATGTAATAAATTGTAAGGTTTCCGTTATACGTTTCGTCAGAAGGACAATCTTGTAATTTCACGCTCACAGCGCGGGAATGGCGCTCAGAGCGTGGGAAGAAGAAAATTGCCAGAAGGTCCCGCGCTGATAGCGCGAGATCCGCGCCATCAGCGTGGGAGGCGCGAAAGGATGGAAATTCAAATTTCACATTTTAGGTCAAAGTCTCTTATAAAAAGAGACTCAACCCTTGAAGAAGAGAACATCAGAACACACCACAAGACCTAGATCCGGCTGAAGGAAGAGGGTGTTCTTCGTGTTCGTCATTCCGTTCTTGTATTCTTCTTCTTCTATTTTCAGTTCATGTTGAAATCAGATCAGCGATCATGATGTTGATTGGCTAGATCTATTTCTGTAGTCAGGGGCATGATCCCTTTGTAAACAATTGCTACAAGGATTGAATCATTCTATGTATTAAATTAATATATTTCATCTTTTATCTTGAGCGTATTGATATTATTTCTGTTAGATCTGATCAACCTAATAGGGAATAATATTCTGGGGATCAGGATTCACAATAGGGATGTTGGAATACTGATCCTGAAAGGAGATAAAGATGACTCTCCATGCATGTTCTAGGGATAGACTTGTATGGATTGCAGTCGTGGGATTTATCTACATAATGCTTATTTTCAGGCGGGATTACTAAGGGATTAGGGTCCCAATTGAAGTAAAGGGTTAGATCGCCAAGGGATTGGGATCTAACTAATTATTTCTAAAAGATGATAATTTGTCTGAGTTGTTAATTTCAATAGATATTATGAATCAATCCGAAGTAAAATTGGGAACAATTGGTGAATGTACCCTGGCTACAGTCTTCTTCATCACTTCTTCTACAAAAACATTTTCTGCATTTATTTTAAGTCTTTTTCATAAAAACCCTAAAAGCAAGTCTTTAAATTTTGAGTTACCATAGTGTGAAAACACCAATTGATTTATCTAACTTAAGAGGACTGGTTATAGTAGTAATTGTTTATCAATCCCTGTGGAGACGATACTTACTTATCACTTTTATTACTTGGAACGATCGGTACACTTGCCGAGTTCGCAACAAGTTTTTGGCGCCGTTGCCGGGGATTGTGTTTTCAATATTACAAATAACCGTAGATTCTTGAGATTAGATTCCTATTTTTTTTATTCTTTTTATCTTGTTTGTGTTGTTCAGGTGCTACTAATAATTTTCTCTGATTTTTATGCGAGGTAGACTTCCGCCTAAAGACTTTGTAATAGATTCTGAAATTACAAGGACAGAAAAGCAATTAAGGAAGGCTGCTAGACAGATCATTTGGGAAGATTTGAAGCATATACCTTTACAACCAATTCAATGGATGAGGAGGAAATGCCAACAATCAACCTCCAAGACTGTTGAATACAATTCTGACTCCAGTATTCAATAGGGCCAATTCAAGCATAGTAAGGCCAAATGTGGGGGCCAACAATTTTGAACTCAAGCCATCATTAATTTCTTTGGTGGAAAGGGTTCAATTTTCTGGTGCTGATGATGAAGATCCACATGAGTTTATAGACCGATTCTTGATGGTCTGTGATACAACCAAACACAATGGAGTATCTACAGATGCTATCAGGCTTCGGTTGTTCCCTTTCGCTGTTAAGGGAAAAGCATTGAGGTGGATCGAACGACAGCCAGCAAACAGCATCCTTACATGGGAAGATCTGTCCAGCAAATTCTTTGATCATTTCTTCTCCATGGAAAAGTATAATCAGCTGGTGAATGAAATCACAAACTTTCGCCAGTTGGAAGGAGAATCGCTCTGTGCAACTTGGAACAGATTCCAGGAATTAAACAGGAAATATGCACATTACGAAGGAGATGATGACAGAAAAATGGTGATATTTTTCAATGGAATCACCCCTGAAACAAGGATGATAATAAATAGCACCGCTGGAGGTTCTATTCGGGAAAGCACATCTGAGCAAGCTATTGAGTTGATCAAAAAGCTTGCAAGAAATGAAAATGAAAGTGCTCTAGTTCCCACACAAAGAGCAGTAACAAAACCAGCAGATAGTGATGTAATATCATTATCTAAAAAGTTTGACAGTTTAAGTGAAAAATTTGACAAGTTACAAGTGTCAAAGGTTCAAACAACTCCTCTGATTTGTGACCAATGCCAAGAAAGTCATGAATCCAGTGAATGTACGAATCCATCATCCGAAGATTCACTTCAACAATTACAGGTGAATGGGATTTGGTACGATCAGCGTCCTCAACAACAACAAAACTTCCAGCGAAATCAAAATTTCCCTGGTGGTAACAACAACTTTCAGCGGAGGACTCAAGGATCAGGTATGGATTTTAAAGCTAATAATAATTATGCTCAACCTTCACAGAATCAACAAAGTGAGCCTGCTGAGTGGGAAAAAGCTTTTGCTCAGATGGCTAAGGCTTCTAATGAGATGGCTCAACACACTAATGCTTTTATGGAGGAGACTCGAGCCAACAACAAGAACACAAATGCTTCTATTAGGAACCTGGAGAATCAGATAGGCCAGCTGGCAAAGCAATTTTCAGAAAGAATTCCAGGTACATTTCCAAGTAATACAATTATCAATCCAAAAGAGGATTGCATGTATATTACAACGAGAAGCGGGAAAGTAGTGGCAACCCCAGAAAAGCCGAACACAAAGCTGGAAGCTAAGAAGAAGCTTAAGGAGGTTAAGGAGCCAGAAAATGAAATTGAAAAACCCGTGGAAGAAGAAAAGCCAGTTGAGAAGAAGAAGTTTGAGTTGAGCCATGAGTATGTGATGGCTCAAGCACCTTACCCAGAAAGGTTCAAGAAAGAAGCCTATAATAAACATTATGACAGGTTTTTGGATATCTTCAAAAAGCTGCACATCAATATTCCTTTTGCTGAAGCCCTAACAAATATGCCTGGATATGCAAAGTTTATGAAGGACTTGTTGTCAAGGAAGCACAAACTGCAGGAATGCCAAACGGTGACACTCACTGAGGAGTGTAGTGCTATTATTACCAAGAAGGTCCCGCCTAAGCGTAATGATCCAGGGAGCTTCAATATCCCTATTGAAATTGGGAACACAAAAATCAGTCGGGCATTGTGTGATCTTGGGGCTAGCATTAATCTGATGCCCCTTTCTGTTTGCAATTCCTTGGGGATTACCGAGTTGAAGCCTACTCAAGCATCTTTACAACTTGCTGATAAGTCCTCAAGGAAGCCGAGTGGAATAATAGAAGATGTTCTTGTGAAGGTGGACAAGTTCATTTTTCCTGCTGATTTTGTGGTGTTGGATATGGAAGGAGGAGCTGCAATGCCTCTTTTGTTGGGTAGACCTTTCTTAGCTACATCCCGTGCATTGATTGATGTTGAAAACGGAAAGCTTGAGCTAAGGATGAATGATGAGACCGTTACCATCAATGTCTTTAATTCTTTAAAACAGTCTTCTCACAAAGATGATTGTTTTAAAGTTTCAAAGGAAAAACAAAGTGTGGCGGTTAAGGTTCCTAAAAAAACAAATGATGCCAAGAAAGATGGTGTCATGAAGGTGGAATCGAAGGAGTCTCCTAAAACTCTAAAAGAAATCTTCTTTTGTAACAAGGTAGTGACTGAAGTATTAAAGGAACATGAGACTGATTCAAAAGATAAAGATCCATCTTCCCATACCAACAAAATTCTTAATGAGAAGGATGACAAACATGGGAAAAAAACTCAAGAAAGGAGTCATCCTACAATGAAGAAGGTACTGAGAAAGGAGGTGATCAAACTCTTTGATAAGAGTTGGAAGAGACATCGGAAGCTGAAGTTCAATAAGAGACACCGAGATTCTATTTCTCGGAAGAATCAAAGCTTCAAAGAGTTTCTAACATGGCTCCATGGTTTGGGCCAAATCTGGGAATGGTGGCTCCAAACACCAAGGCAGCCAATACCACCAGATCCTCCATTTGCTGAGTCATCCCACGCTGCTGAGTGGGATGACATAGAGGGTTTGACTTTTTCTCCTTGCTGACGGAGATTTTGTACATTAGTTTATTTTTCTGTTTTGTATTTTAGTTAGTATATTTTTCTCTGATATTTTAATGTGCGCATTATAGTCTCTTCTATATGCCACTGCTTGTTCCCTTGTGCAGGTTTTCCTTCTTGTGGTTTAATTATTGCTGAGGACAACAATGCTCTAAATCTGGGAATGGTGGGCTTGCGCCTTAGAACTGCAATTCTTCTATCAGGGGAGATATCCTAACTCTTTTCATTTTCTTAGTTATTTTTTTATAGTTATTTGGTGTGCCATTAAAAAAAAAAATAAAAATAAAAATAAAAAATAAGAAAATGTGTGTTTTGAACAAATCCCAGGTTTAAATGTGCTCATCTTGTTAATGTACATGATTAAATTCTTGGAATATATTGTATGACTTTCTGGCATAACATTGCATAGGCATAATTAGATTGCATGATTACTCGTTTGTCTGAGTTAATATTGTGAAATTCTGATAATGTCTGAGGTCAATTTTCTTGAGTCTGCATTGATACCATAGCTGTGAGGTTTTGAGCCTAAACACTGAAATTTTTGTTGAGAGGTCTCACTGTTGTAATACTCTAGAACTTGATTTGGTTCTCTATTATGCATGCATTGATTGATATGATAAAGGCATTTTGTTCTTAATTGCTATTGGCCAAAATAACTCACCTCTATGAGATTTTCCCTTGCTAGCCCTTTGAGCCTGAACTTAATTCTTGATAAATGACCTGTGGCCTGATTGATGGCTTAGCCTATATCCATTTTTCGTGACTTACCTTGATTGAGATTGAATCATTGAATGTGTTGAAAATAAAATAAAGAAATTGAGGTAAGCTCCACAAAGGTCAAGTGATTAAGGGATAAAAAAAAAAGAAAAGGAAAAGAGTAAAAGGTGGGCTGGAAGGAATTAATTCCCGAAATTCTGTGGGAATGTTAGTGGAGGAAAAATCATTGAATTGAATGTGTTAAAGTGAAATAATATCAGTTTTCAATCTCATTGTTGTTTGAGCTACTATCCATATATTCCTACCCTGTTACCCCGGCCAAGTTACAACCTGTGAAGTCCTTTTGATCAATTAATGCATGTGTGTGATTCTTCATTTTTAAGAATTTTTCATAATATGATCAAGCCTATGGTAGTGTTATTGCTTTGAGTGATTGAGTGCTCATTATACCCTTAAACACTGAGTGTTGAGTGAATATTATTTATCTGTGTGAGGGGTAACCAATGTAGACTTGTATCTCTAAGAAGCTGATGACATTATTGGGAGTTTATGATGTTGAGTCAGGCATGCATGGCATATTGTGTCTGAGAGTGTCTCTGGAATGTTATGTTGGATTAATTAAATATGTCCTGCACTGAGTCTTTTACATTGCTGGGGACAACAACGTTTAAATCTGGGAATTATTTGATATGCGATCAGCATATAAGGAATTGTAAGATAAAAAGAGGAAGAATGTTACTTAATCTGATGCAAGAAAAGGGCAAAATCACTGTTAATTTGTCAAATATCTTAATCTGAAGTTATATACTGATTTTATGTTGATTTCATAGGAGAAATGCACAAATTAGAGCTGAAAAGGACAAAGTGGAACTAAAGGCCTACGCTACGAGCGTGGGAATGGCGCTTGCAGCATCAGAGGATCGCACAAATGTTGAATTCAGATTTTAAATTCGAAATTTGAATTCAAATTTATTTTAATTAAATCTTTCCGTTAAACGTTTCTGTAATAAATTCATACTTTAATATTTCCGTTATAACGTTTATGTAATAAATTGTAAGGTTTTCGTTATACGTTTCGTCAGAAGGACAATCTTGTAATTTCACGCTCACAGCGCGGGAATGGCGCTCAGAGCGTGGGAAGAAGAAAATTGGCAGAAGGTCCCGCGCTGATAGCGCGAGATCCGCGCCATCAGCGTGGGAGGCGCGAAAGGATGGAAATTCAAATTTCACATTTTAGGTCAAAGTCTCTTATAAAAAGAGACTCAACCCTTGAAGAAGAGAACATCAGAACACACCACAAGACCTAGATCCGGCTGAAGGAAGAGGGCGTTCTTCGTGTTCGTCATTCCGTTCTTGTATTCTTCTTCTTCTATTTTCAGTTCATGTTGAAATCAGATCAGCGATCATGATGTTGATTGGCTAGATCTATTTCTGTAGTCAGGGGCATGATCCCTTTATAAACAATTGCTACAAGGATTGAATCATTCTATGTATTGAATTAATATATTTCATCTTTTATCTTGAGCGTATTGATATTATTTCTGTTAGATCTGATCAACCTAATAGGGAATAATATTCTGGGGATCAGGATTCACAATAGGGATGTTGGAATACTGATCCTGAAAGGAGATAAAGATGACTCTCCATGCATGTTCTAGGGATAGACTTGTATGGATTGCATTCGTGGGATTTATCTATCACATAATGCTTATTTTCAGGCGGGATTACTAAGGGATTAGGGTCCCAATTGAAGTAAAGGGTTAGATCGCCAAGGGATTGGGATCTAACTAATTATTTCTAAAAGATGATAATTTGTCTGAGTTGTTAATTTCAATAGGTATTATGAATCAATCCGAAGTAAAATTGGGAACAATTGGTGAATGTACCCTGGCTACAGTCTTCTTTATCACTTCTTCTACAAAAACATTTTCTGCATTTATTTTAAGTCTTTTTCATAAAAACCCTAAAAACAAGTCTTTAAATTTTGAGTTACCATAGTGTGAAAACACCAATTGATTTATCTAACTTAAGAGGACTGGTTATAGTAGTAATTGTTTATCAATCCCTGTGGAGACGATACTTACTTATCACTTTTATTACTTGGAACGATCGGTACACTTGCCGAGTTCGCAACATTATAGTTCAAACTAGAATTTTCAATTCAGAGTTTTACATCAAGCATTATCCAAAAATTTCACCAAAATAGTTATACAACCGAGCAGTTATCATTCTCAGATAAAAACAATTCAGTGCTCACATATATCATGCTTCATCTAACTAAATCATGTTACTCACTAAGTACGCTTAAAACATTCTGGAACTACTTAGTCAGGAATTTTTATGTTTTTTCTTTAAGAAAACAGTAAATAAAATAAATAAACAAAAATTGAGGGTTAAAATGTCTCCCCTTTTTAGAACAAATTTCTATTTAGACGTCTTTTCCATGGTGTAGTTCTGCAGTAATTATCAAATCTCGCATTCAGCATGCCATGCGACAATTCCCAGATTTAGAATGTTGCTGTCCTCAGCAACAAACTATACTAGATGATAGCTAATTCTGCCAGATGGAACACACACATACTTGTTAAATCGTAAAAACAGAATAATCATGAAAATACTGAACAAGAGTCAAATGGTGACCATAATCATCAACAATGTAATCAAAACATCAAAATGAATTGCCTAAGAAACTAGCAATGTGCAGTGGGTGATGGTGAAAATGAATTTATGCGTCATCCATGACAGCATCAGCTTCAAGATCTGCAAGAACAACATCATCCGTAGTGGGAGCCATAGATGGACCAGCCTGTGTAGGGGGTGGAAATTGGGCCATCAAGCTAGCCGTGTCAATCCCTCTATCCAGGCAAAGCTTCTCCATCATACTCATCATGTGATGGTTTTGAACCATCATTTGCTGTTGACGCTGGTCAATAGCTTGAAGCAAAAGTGAATCAGCTGTCGGAGGTGCAGAGGAGACTGGTGGTGGAGGTGGAACTTCACCGCCAGATGCTTTCCAAATAGCTTGTCTGCGGGATTCCTTCTGCATATTATAAAAATGGTCCTGAGTCAGATCTTTCTTGATTTTCACATCTCGTGGCTCTTCCTCAGGTATTTCCACGCCTGCTTGTATACAGAGGTGCTCAATCAGCGAGCAATGAGCTAAGCTAATGTCTGATCTTCCCTGAGTAATGATGTAGACTATTCTATCAGACAGAATGGCCCCAATGTGAAGATTCTTCCCTCCCAGAAGAGTATACAGTAGAACTGCTCTTTCCACATTCACATCGCTCAGGTTAGTGGAGGCTATGATGGTAGAGTTGATGAATGAATACCAGAAGATTACTTCCTCATTAAGGTCCAGCCGATCTAATTTTTCAGGTACATCAGGCTGACCATGCTTTGGCTTCCAAGCGGAATGAGGCTGAGTGATACCCTCACGTACTCTCGCAGAAATGGCAGGCATCTACGCTCGATATACCCCTTCAACAGGCTGCATCCTATTAAATGTGTCTGTAAAATAGCACGACTTTGTAGCATCCCAAGAGGTTTGCAAGAACCTCTCAATCTGAAATGCTGTGAAGGAGACCTCTTTCCCCCTCACCCAACTCTTTCTGGTACTGTCCACAGTCTCTCTGTCCGCATTGGCACAAAATTCCCTTAAAATGGTGCTGCAGCTGGCTCTTGGGAATTGTACCAAATGGTTCCAATGTCTCCTTTCTATTGTCAACTTCACCGGACAGTTGTCCGCAAGAAAATTACTAACTTTTCGCCCTTGAATAATTTTCTTCTTCATGAACCAGTTGTAGTACCGGTCCTGTGCCTCCGGTGTGAGGAACCGGTTACCATCAAAATCAATAAGAGCAGGGGCCCTATGCCTTTTTGTGCCAGCTGCACTGCTTCCACCAGTATTTTTACCTCCTGCGCCAGCAGTCTTCTTAGTGGTCTTCTTTTCCTGTACTCAGAAAAGTCCAACACAATAGAATACAGACATGTAAATTGTGAAGCAAAGAAACAAACCAATTCCTAGATTTATTAGCTTGTGCAACCAAATTATCATATGCCAGTAAGTCATCATGGTCTAAATCGAAATCATGTGAAATCAGAATCAAATTCACATGAACTAACAACTTAGCAATCTCATGTGGTCATGGCAATTGGTATTCAAGTCATTTAAGTTCAATGGATCTAAACAAAGTCATGTTCCTGTAGAATCACAAACACAAAGTCATGTGGTATGTAGGCTAAACCATGCATATCCTCCACAATTTTATGAAACATGTAATCTCATTATCTACATATACACATGTTATGACCTTTCATCAATCATGCACTAGGGAATTTACTTCAGACAATTTATCAAACACGTAGTATGCATGATCAAACCGGAACAATCCACACACTTAAGATATCACCACCAGTCAACTTACCATTGTAAAATGGCCACATCAAACAACACATTGCAATAGAAAAACAAATAGCCTCAAACTTACCTTGTCACCAGCCATTCTGAATATTTGTAACGGAGAGAAACCCACGACCTTGATTGTGCAGTGATTAAATCCCAAATTCTAGAACCCTAACTCTAACCCCACAACGATTGAGGGTGAGGTGATATGGAAGAGAAGAGGAATGTGTGGGTTGGTTGTCGATGGTGGTCGACGTGGTGGACGAACAAGGTAAGTGGTGGTGAGGATGGAGGGAGCGGCGGTTGTGGAAGAATTTTGTGTAAAGGAATGGGAAGAAGAATGGAAAGAAGGGAGTGATCGGTGGTTGTGGTGGAAGAACAAGGTAGGTGGTGGTGAAAAGAGTGAGTTGTGGTGGAAGAAGAGAGGAAGTTGAGAGAGAGATGGGGTGAGTGGCGGCGGTGTGAGTTGTGAGTTGAGTGAGGGAAGAAAAAAAATAGGGTTCTGTCATTTAAAAAAAAAACTGATTTGAATCTCGCGCTCGCAGCGTGGGTCTCACGCTGGGAGCGCGGTACTCACTGCCCATTTTTACCTTCCGGCGCTGTAAGCGCCACCTCCACGCTCCTGGCGTGGTTTTCTTTTCAATTTTCCAACGCTCATAGCGCGGGAACCACGCCAGCAGCGTGGGTCTTACTGTCTATTTTGGCTTTGTGGCGCTGATAGCGCGGTCACCACGCTCTCAGCGCGGGACTCTCTGCCATTTTTTTCTGATCCACGCTGCTAGCGTGAGTACCACGCTATCAGCGTGGACTAGCAAACTCGTCTTTTAATTTTTTTAGCACTTATTAACACCTAAAATAAAAACAAGCATCTAAACTAAGAAATTGACAAATTGTCCACTGGGTTGCCTCCCAGCAAGCGCTTGTTTAACGTCACGAGCCTGACTGGAACCATTATTACTCAGGTGAAGTTAAAGGGACAGAAATTGTGTCCCTATTCACAGGTTCTCCATAGTAAAATTTCAAACGATTCCCATTTACCTTAAAAGGTCTCTCAGCATCAAGAGGAGAGATTTCAACTGTACCATATGGGAATACATTTGTCACAACAAAAGGACCAGACCAACGAGATTTAAGTTTACCTGGGAACAACCTCAATCGAGATTTGTACAATAATACCTGTTGACCCGGTGTAAACTCTTTGGGCTTTATCTTGCTATCATGCCACAACTTTGTCTTCTCTTTGTAAATCCGTGCACTTTCATATGCAGTCCTCCTGAACTCATCAAGCTCATTCAGCTGAAGTATTCTTTTCTTTTCAGCTCCTGATGGTTCAAAATTTTAAAACTTTGTAGCCCACAATGCTTTGTGTTCTAACTCCACTGGCAAATGACAAGGTTTGCCATACACCAACTGATAAGGTGACATGCCAATAGGAGTTTTGAACGCATTTCTGTATGCCCAGAGTGCATTATCAAGCTTCTTAGCCCAATCCTTCCTAGAAATTCCCACTGTCTTCTCCAGGATTCTTTTTATCTCCCTGTTGGAGACTTCAACTTGCCCACTAGTCTGGGGATGATATGGTGTGGCTACTCTGTGTCTCACCCCATATTTAACTAGCAAGCTTTCAAAATGTTTATTACAAAAGTGCGTACCTCCATCACTGATAATAGCCCGAGGTACTCCAAACCTTGTAAAAATATTCTTCCTCAGAAGATTTACAACCACCTTAGCATCGTTGGTGGGAAGAGCAACAACTTCAACCCACTTGGAGACATAGTCCACAGCAACAAGGATATACTGGTGGGAATAAGATGAGGGAAATGGCCCCATGAAATCAATGCCCCACACATCAAACAACTCTACCTCTAATATATTATTCATAGGCATCTCATCCTTGCGTGAAATATTACCCGCTCTCTGACACTTATCATATTTTTCCACACAATCTCTCGCATCCTTGAATAGTGTCGGCCAATAGTAACCGCTTTGCAAGACTTTCTGAGCGGTTCGATTGGCTCCAAAGTGCCCCCCATAGTTGGAAGCATGGCAATGCCACAAAATCTGACTCATCTCAAACTCAGGGACACATCTGCGAATGATCCCATCAGCACATTGAAAATATAGATACAGATCATCCCAAAAATACTTCTTTACATCTCGCAAAAACTTCTTTTGTTGTTGCCTAGTAAGGTTAGGAGGCAACTCCCTCACAGCTTTTTAATTGGTGAAGTCTGCGAACCATGGAGGAACAAAGACTGCCATTACCTTTTCATCAGGAAAATAGTCATTGATTTCTTTTTCAGGACTATCTTGTAACTCTTTCGCCTGAATTCTGGAAAGATGATCGGCCACTTTGTTCTCCACTCCAATCTTATCTCGGATCTCCAAATCAAACTCTTGAAAGAGTAGCATCCACCTCAGCAATCGTGGTTTAGCATCCTGCTTAGTCATCAAAAACTTAATAGCAGAATGGTCAGTGAAAACAATGATTTTAGATCCTAACAAATAAGGTCTAAGTTTGTCCAGGGCATAAACTACTGCTAACATTTCTTTCTCAGTTGTTGCATAATTAACCTGAGCATCATTTAAGACTTTGCTAGCATAGTAAATGACATGTAACAATTTTTCCTTACACTGACCAAGGACGGCACCAATTGCATAAGCACTGGCGTCACACATAAGCTCAAACGGGAGGTTCCAATCAGGAGTTGTAAGCACAGGAGCTGTAGTAAGCTTTTCTATCAACAAATGGAATGCCTTAGAACACGCATCATCAAATAAGAACTCAGATTCCTTCACTAAGAGTTGGCTCAATGGTTTAGCAATCTTGGAAAAATCCTTGATGAACCTCCTGTAAAAACCTGCATGTCCTAGGAAACTCCTAACAACATTAACATTTACAGGAATGGGAAGGTTCTCAATCAACATCAATTTTTCCTTATCAACTTCAATCCTAGATTTAGAGATTTTATGTCCCAACACAATACCTTCATTTACCATAAAATGACACTTCTCCCAATTCAGAACAAGGTTAGTCTCGTGACATCTTTTTAAAACTTTAGACAAATTGCTCAAACAAGAATCAAAACTTGAACAAAAAGCAGAGAAGTCATCCATAAATACCTCTAAATATTTCTCTACCATATCAGAAAAGATAGAGAGCATACACCTTTGGAAAGTGGCAGGTGCATTGCAGAGGCCGAACGACATTCTTCTATATGCGAAGACTCCAAACGGGCAAGTGAAAGCTGTCTTTTCTTGGTCTTCAGGGGCTACAAGTATTTGATTGTAGCCTGAATAACCATCCAAGAAGTAATAATAAGAGTGGCCCGCCAGTCTTTCCAACATCTGATCAATAAAAGGTAGTGGAAAATGGTCTTTCCGAGTAGCTGTGTTCAACCTTCGGTAGTCTACACACATTCTCCAACCTGTGATGGTTCTGGTTGGAATTAACTCTTGCTGTGCATTCATGACTACTGTCACACCACCTTTTTTTGTTACTGTTTGAACTGGACTTACCCAAGCAGCATCTGAAATTGGGTAAATCATTCCTGCATCAAGAAGCTTGGCAACTTCTTTCCTCACTACCTCCTTCATTGTTGGGTTTAATCTTCTTTGTGGTTGTCTCACGGTTTTAATATCATCCTCCATGAGAATCTTATGTGTGCAAAAAGAAGGATTTATACCTTTCAAATCAGCAATAGACCATCCTATGGCGATCTTGTGAGCTTTTAAAACTTCAACTAGCTCCTTTTCTTGGTCCGAAGAAAGGCCTTTATTGATTATTACTGGATATGTATCACCATCTCCCAAGAATACATATTTCAAAGTGTCGGGCAAGGTTTTCAGTTCAGCCTTAGGTGCCCCAACCTCTTTATCCTCAGCTTTTTCTTTGAGTACCTCCACAGCAATTCCTTCTTTTTCAAAGGGTACATGATCACGAGCTCTCAACTCATAATCAATCTCTTGAGGACGCTCCTTCTTGTGTTGAACTGTTTCATGAAAAGAATCAACCTGAAAACAATCATTATTCTCAGCGGGTCTCTTCATAGCCTCAGAAACATTGTAGATGAT
>JAVKPL010014759.1:0-88597 GCA_032173675.1 Gastrolobium villosum | reverse complement strand
CGATTACAAAATAACTTAATCGATTAAGTACTGAAAAAGAAAATAAAGAAATCGATTATAACCTTTTTTTAATCGATTAACCATACATCATTTTTTTTATATGCATTAAAACCCATTTACAAGTCACTTCTACTCTTCTCTCCCTCATTCCATGCTTGCTTTAACATCCCTTCAATACTTGAACATCCCTTCATCTAGAATTTAGACATTCTTAAAAGTCTACCAACACATTCCCAATAAAATTCAGACATTCAAAAAAAAGAAGGGCCACTCCATTGCTTGACATATAATACTACTTTTTGTAAAGAAGAAACAAGATACGGTCGGAGTTTAATAACTTGTTGGTGGGTGGCCAATTTTTTGCTTAGCTTCGTGTAAGGTACCCACCAAGTAAAATTTTCAGGACTTATTCGAGATGGTGAAGTGTTAAACAATTCAACCATATAATGTAGTATTACTAACTCACAAATATATGTGTTGTAACTAACAAAAACTTTCTTTGATTTACAGAGCGATAAGTAGGATCAAATTCAGAAGGGCATGATATGGGTAGTTTTGGTGTCATAGGAAGAAAGACACGACATAGAGTTAACCTTGAAGATCTATAGCAAATCAAAGATATTTGGCGCACTGTGGGGGGGATAATTGCTCTGCATCAGAATTAGAATCTTCGTCAAGCCATTGGCCTTTGTAATGACTTCTTGTGCCTTCTGATCTCGAAACAGATAGATGGGGACATGCAATCGAAAGTTAATCGATTAAAACAAATTTATAATCGATTAAATTAATTTTATCAATATTTAATCAATTAAGTTGGATCGTAATCGATTAAATATGGATAGATTGGTGTATAGTTTTGGAATGGGGATAAAGTGGTTATTTTTTAATTAATAAGGGACACGAGTGTCAAAAAGCTAAGAATGATGTGTTATTCTTTTCAGGTTTTTTTTTTTTTTTTAACATTTTAGTGATTCTTAGCATAATTTATATACATTGATCACACATCTCTTTAATATTGTTTTCTTGTATTCTCTGTTTTAGGTCGATAGGATGAAGGAGGTCGAGACTTCCAAGAGAACTATGTTTGTGTATAAGGAACAAGAAGATGATGATCTCGCCAGGACTTGGCTAGAGTTATTTTCATCGCAGATGAGAGAGGCTAATAGAGTCTTAGTCCAAGAAGAAGATATTCAAATGCTTCCCAATACATTTTACAATGAATTGTTATTGGAGAGGTTTTCGCCATGCCACTTATGATTTTCCATTGGTCTTGTTGTTTAAGTTTTCAAGGATCTTGTACTTTTTGAAACCGATTACAATTGAGCGCTGCAAATTAGAGTTGGTTTTCCTATGTTGTTTTTTCTAAACAGTTTCATACATATATGCTGCTAGACAAGTAAACAATAGTTAATACCCTGAATACTTCTTGTATGTGTATGAACAATAAATATATTAATTACCCTTGTTTTTTTAGTATTTGATTTTGTCAGTTTTGTATTTTTCTTTAATCTATATAGAACAAGTAGAATATTTTATTACGTACATACACCTTGTCTAAATTGCTTAGTTCTTAAATTATTGAGTGTTGTATTTGTAAGTTGAAGCGCATATTTTGTTTTTTGGTACAGGAAGCGCATATTTTGTTTTACTTAGTTTTTTATACAAAAATAGCTTTTGGGCCAAAAGTTCTCTCTTTGGCATTTTCATTATTATTTTTATTATTATTATTATTATTATTATTATTTTCACAACGATTAATCCAAACCCACTTGCTTTGGGATTTGAGCAGTATCAATGAAATTCAAATTTCTCATTTGAAACATTCTATAAAGAAATTCAATGGCTGTTTCTATCTTTAGCTCTTACGTCATGTTTGGTTTTGATTATATTGGGGAAAATAATAGCCTTTTGTTTCCAAAAGTTCTGTTGGGGAGCTTTTGATAAGTTATTTTAAACATAAAATAAGTTAATATAAACACACACTAATAAGTTTAGATCAAAATTTCTTCTCTCAAATTCAAGGCAAAACTGGATTTCTATGTTGGACCTCCTTTCTTTCCTGTAATATATATAATAAAAAATGTTTAGTGAGTCCAACATAATTTATTGAAAATTAATAAATAATTAGTTAATGTGTGTGACCCAATAATTTATAAAGGTTAGATTGTCGGAAATCAACTATTAAGATTTAATAATAAGAGGTAGTAAGAAAAAAAGATAATTATAACATCTCCCATTAAAAACAATATTCAAAGAGGGCCAATTTAATTTTTATTTCTAAAAAAAAGTTTTTTAGTTTTTAGAAAAAAAAAAAATCACCCAACTAAAATTGGAAAACATCTTAGAGACATTTCTAAAATTATTTGTTGATTTTATCATTTTTCTGGTGACAGTTTTGTAATTATAAAAATGTATTAAATGATATTTTTGTAAAACAAAATTTTTAAATTTTTAAATTTTTAATTATGATTCTTTTAAAAATACAAAATTGAAAACTAGAAAAAAAATACAGTGTTCTCCAATTTCAATTCTAAAAATTAAAAAATCAGATAGTATTAGGGTTCGCTTTTTATGTAGATAAGTTATCTGCAGTAAACCTAATACGACATCGTTTTGGGATGGAAATTATGATGTTTTTGTAATTTTAATTTATTTCAGGGTTATAATAGTCTTTGTATTTATAACTTTTTAAGATTTTAATACCAAAACGACGTCGTTTTGGGAATAAATGCAGATAACTTATGTGCAGAAACATTTTTTCCATAGTATTATTAGAAGGAGAAGTTATAGTTAGTTACTACCTCTTTTTCTTAATACTAAGTCTTAACCGTTGATTTTCGTCAATCTAAGAGTTATAATTTATTGGAAATTAATAATTAATCAATAAGAAGGAAGGTTATACTTATAACCTATTTTCGTTTGAAATATCTTATAATCATATCTTAATCGTTGATTTTCGTCAATCAACGGTTGTTATTTTTGTAAATCAAATTTATTAATTAATTATTAATTCTCAATAAATGACAACTGTTGATTCACGGAAATCAACGATTAAATTATGATTGTAAAAAGTTATAAACAAAGATAGGTTATAAGTATAATATTCCTCATTAATAAATATGACCCAATAAATTACAACCGTTAAATTGACAAAAATTAACAGTTAAAATTTAATATTAAGAGATAATAACTATAATTTCCCCTTATTAAAATTATTTTTAGAAAACACCCACTCTCAAACAAGTTTTTTTTTTTTACTTTTTTTTTTCTTTCAAAATTTAAAAACTGTTTTTCCAAAACAACTATCAAACAGGTCCATCTTTTTTTTTATTTGAAACTGATCCTAATTACTTCTTTGAGGCGAATCAGAACCCCAGTATCTACATGGGTTTGACTCTTTGAGCCGCCTATGGACTAATCCAGCGTTCGAGTGTGAGTCTAAGAATTACGGTACTTATGTCCCAATCTTTTTTTTGTTTTGTTACTAAAGTAGATTTCATGATAAAGATTTTTTTTTTCAAAAAATAGATTAGACTATAGGGTTGAAAATAGGGTTTTCATTCTATTCTCCAAAAACGTATAAATCATCTCGCACATTGTAATTAAAAAAATTAAAATAAAACAAGGGTGTTACTTTTCTTTACCCACAGTCAAAAAAATTTGTGCCAACTCTTAAAATAAAAAAATAAAAATATATATATGTATATGTGAGGGAAACAGGAGACAATAATCACATGTGGCATAAGACTATGATTAGCCATAAAACAATCACCATCAGTTTGGTTCTGACTGCTTCTATGTAGGGGTGTTCATAAACCGATCCAAACCGATTCAAACGAACCGAATAACCGAAAATCGAAATAACCGAAAACCGAAAAACCGAAAACCGAAAAAAACTGAAAAAATTTATTGGATTGGATCGGTTTTCAACATCAAAACCGAAAACCGATCCAATCCAAACCGAACCAAATTTTTTTTACCAAATTATACCTATCCCAAATAGTAGCCGGCCCAAAGTTTTAAGCCCACCCGTGCGTTAGCCCATTAGTTTTTTTTTTGTTGGTATATAGCCCATTAGTTTTAAACCCACCCAAAGTTATAAACCTAATTCATCCAAACTCACCAGTGGCATCTGAGTCTTGCCATCCTCTCAGTCTCTCACTCTTCTCAGTCACTCACGCTCTGGCACCAGTAGCATATCTCTTTCTTCTCAAAAATCAACGTTTGTCTCTTTCGTTAAACATATAACAAAGGTAATGTAACACTTGATTTTATTTGCATCAAGGGCATGATAAAGGTATAGCAAAGCAGATTTCTAAATTTCTTCCCGTTATTCGTGTGATGAAGCAATAATATTTTCCTTCATTTTTCGTTGGTTTCAAACAATGGCCTTTTATTCTGTGTGGCTGTGACATAACGTTTTTGAGACTGGAAAATAATTATTGGGTAATATTTCTTTAACTTATGTTGTTCTCATGCTTGTGTCTTGAATATTGTTGAAGACTGGAAAGAAGAAATATACTTTTCTAACGTCCTTGATGATTTAGTACTCCCACATCATATGTTTGATGAAAATCTCATCAGTGAATCATTCTATTCCACGATGGATGTGCCCTTATCAATTGTTTGGATTTGGTTTGGTACCTAGATGCTTTGGATGAGTTTCTTGCCATGTGATTTAAAAAATAAACTCTTTTTTTTTTACATCAAATGATGTGCCTTGGTTTGATTTGATAATGGATAAATATGTTGATTGAGTAATGTTTGATATTGTAACAGCCCGTTGTACACCGGTATTGTTAACATTGATTATGATATTAAGCGCAGTTACAATCACAGTGATTAGATTAATTAAATTACGGGCAAATTTTTCTTTTTACGTATCCCTTTCTTTTATATCAAAACATTTTCCGTAATCAATTAAAACCACACTATAATTGTAAATGCCATTTGCGGAATCATACATTTTTCTAACATCATAAATCCTTCTTTTTATTCAATTCATTTAATCTCACCATCTTACTCTCATCTTTTACCAAGTTGTAGTCCTTTACGTTGTCTACGCGTGGTTTCAAACCACGTATCATTTGGAGTTCTACCCATCAAGTTATACCCCTTTCCTTTAGTCTAGAAAAACTGAATTTTCGAAAATTACACTGTGGTAATCGATTACCAGTGGGTGGTAATCGATTACCACCTGTCAAAAATGAGGCAGTAGCCAATTTTTCAATTCCTCTGTTCTGGTAATCGATTACCAGCTTTGGGTAATCGATTACCTCACATGGTAATCGATTACCAAAGGCCAGTAATCGATTACCAGTGCAGACAGTAGCTAATTTTTCGTCCCCTGTTGCATGGTAATCGATTACCATGCTTGGGTAATCGATTACTATGCAGCAAAATGACAGATTACAGCAGTTTTGAGCCCCAAAAAGGGTGTGTAATCCATCCCTAACCCCTTGGTACTCCACATAACACATAATCATGTCCTAATGTTGGCTCTAGGCCCTTCCATCATGCATTTTCCTTAAGTTTAACATCATTTACATCATCCTCAAAATAATGGCCATTTACATGCAAATATGGACCATTTTTACAACATTACTCATCAAGACTTCAAGGCTATGAATGTGGCAATGGACAAGTCCCATGCTCACTCAAAATATACAGTTATCCAAGCCATGAATAATAAAACATAACAAGACTTAGCATATGACCATGAACACTAACAAAAGCATGGAAAATGACATCATGCAATATGTTCATGACCTAAGTCTCAAAATACTAATGGTATGCTATGTGCACTCCATAAACTCCTCCAAAAAGCCATGCAATCCCATGCACCGCATGCCCATCCAACGTCCACTATACGGGCTTCTTGCCCGAAGCTCCTCCCGGCTCATAGTGACCTGAAATGTGGTCCCCCAAACACGGGGTGAGATATACGGATATATCTCAGTAAACCAATGGAACTAGAGGCTCTCTCCACTCCATGGCTCACTAAAATGTATCAAAATGACATAATATGGCATGCAAGTAAAACAATATCACCATCCTCCTGGAGACACCCAAGAACATCCACTCATGGATTCATGTTCAAGGACTCCATCGTATAACTCCCGAGACAGTCCTGGCGCCTCTCCCATGGTTGAGAAGACTCCATGGCAATACCCAACCGGAACTCCTCATGAGCCCTATCCGGCGGACGTCCCACGTTTGGATCATCCTGGCGCCGCTCCCAGAGTCGACTCCACGGCAATACCCGACTGGCATTCTCACAAGGATGAATCCAGCGGATGACCAAACTCCACTTGTCAACTGATCAGTGACCACACAATTTCACACAATACAAGCAATATGCATACAAGCACTCAACACATCATGTCATCACTACATAATCCAACCACCACCTTCCTCTAGGTGTGGTGGAGCTCACTAGGGATTAAACCCAAGTTCCAAGAGTTTACCTCAATACGAGCAACACCGTTCCAAACGTATGCTCCAAATCAACTTTTCACAAATCCAACCGTGTGAGGCACCCTACAACAATCATCAATTCCCAATTACACAAAAACTCATTTTTCATCAAAATTCCTCAAAATTCTCTAAGTTAAAAACCTAGATTTTTCACCAAAATTTAACATAGCATTTCTAGCTTACAAACATGATTCTAAGGCCTTTTTATCTAATAGCATTTTTCCATTTGGGCTCTCTATCATCACACATCTAAAATCAAAGCTTTGAACACATATTCATAGATCTAAGAAATCAACTATCAAAAGACCACAAATATACTTACAATGGGTAGTATGATCACCACCAAGGCTTCACTAAACCATTTGAAGATCAAAACTTCAAGAAATCTCCAAAAACACTTATGGGTCGGATCTGATTTTGCTCAAAACGCGGCCAAAGAGGTGGATTCAAGGCTTCTAGGTGCTACCAATGGCTTTGGAAGGTTGTTTACGATAGATTTCAACACCAAAATCAAGCGATTCGGTGGAGAAACGAAGAAATGGGAAGAAATGGAAGAAAATGGTGAAAATGGTGTTCTTGGCCCTTTCTTCCCTGTGAGCGCGCGAGGAGGAGAGGAAAATGAGTGGAAAGAAAGAAAGAAAAGGAGGTGGGGCCAAGTGACTTCGGTCACACGGGTCCCACACGCGATCTAACTTTAACTCCGATAAAAATTCCGATTATAAATCCTTAATCTAATATTTTTCCAGTCCATGACATATTTTTCCTTCTCCAAAATATTGATAAAATTTTCACACCTATTGGTACACTCCCAACTCAGTATTTTAACACTTAAAAATCACTATTCATCGATTTTTCCCAAATTTGCCTATTTACTCAATTTTTCGCCCTGATTCCATTTCCAACCTTACTTTTGTCATTTGAAATCTCTAACTCAGTATTTAAGCCTCATAACACACGGTTGGCAAAATTACAATTTTGCCCTTTTGCCCCTTTTGGCCATAATACTTGAATTTTCACTAATCCATCAACTTTCATTTCTCACTATATCATTAAAATACACATTTAAATATTTGAGGTGTTATATTCACCCCACCTTTTTGAAATTTTGTCCGCAAAATTAAATCATACCTGCTCACTAACTCAGGATACAGCCGGAGAATCTCGTCCTCCCGCTCCCAAGTAGCCTCCTCAGGTGTGCGGCCTTCCCACTGAATCTTCAGCATGGGAATCACTTTACTTCTTAGTCTCTTTTCACTGCGGTCCAAAACTGCAATAGGACCAATGGGAGTCTTCAAGTTCTCCCTGATTTCAATATTATCCGGCATCACCACATGTGATTCATCCGGAACATAACGTCGCAACTGCGACACATGAAAAACATCATGTAGATTAGATAACTGCGGGGGCAAGGCAAGCTGATAGGCCACCAATCCTACTCTTTTCATAATCTGATATGGCCCTATGAACCGTGGACTCAGCTTCCTCACACCCAACGCACGGCCAACACCTGTGACCGGCGACAATCGTACGAACACATGGTCACCTTCCTCAAATTCCAGCGGTCTATGCTTATTGTCATAATAGCTTTTCTGTCGATTCTGTGCCTGTTTCAATTTTTCTCTGATCATTTCAATCTGCACTGTCGTTTCCTGCACAAAATCCGGACCAAATCTTTCCTTATCGCCTACCTCAGTCCAACAAGTGGGCGTACGACACCTCCTGCCATATAAAACCTCATATGGTGCCATACCCAGACTGGAATGAAAACTGTTATTATAAGAAAACTCCACCAGTGGTAAGTACTTATCCCAAGCATTACCCTGTTCCAGTGTGCATGCTCTCAGCATATCCTCCAGTGTCTGTATGGTCCTCTCAGTCTGACCATCAGTCTGCGGGTGATAGGCAGTGCTCAGTCGAAGCTGAGTGCCAAAAGCCTGCTGCAAAGCTCCCCAAAATCGTGAAGTAAACTTCGGGTCCCGATCACTCACAATGCTAATCGGTATCCCATGGAGTCTAACAATCTCCTTTACATACAGTGTAGCCAACTTCTCTGTGGTGTAGTCCACTCGTACTGGTAGAAAATGTGCAGACTTCGTAAGTCGGTCCACAATAACCCAAATCGAATCATAACCAGCTTGAGTTCTCGGTAGTCCAACAACAAAATCCATTGAAATACTTTCCCATTTCCATTCAGGTATATCCAGCGGCTGAAGTAATCCAGCAGGTTTCTGATGCTCTATTTTCACTTTCTGACACACCAAGCACTTAGATACGTACTCGGCAACATCCCTCTTCATCCCAGGCCACCAGAACTTCACTTTCAAATCTTGATACATCTTTGTGGCACCTGGGTGGATAGCATATTGACCCTTATGGGCCTCAGTCATAACTTCCTCAGCAAGTTCCTTGGGCACAACAATCCTGCCCTGATATAATAGTAGTCCTTGTTCATTCACAGATATGCCACTCTGGCCTTTCAAATACTTTATACTCTCATTGCGAATCTGAGTCTCTTTAATCTTCTCGTGCAGCTCGTTTTCAATCCGAGTCAACTCCATATCACACATCCTTCCTGCAAAGAAATCCGTTATTTTCATATCACGGAATTGCTCAATCACTTCATTATCCCACATCATCATATGAGATAAATTTACAGACTTCCTACTCAATGCATCGGCCACAACATTGGCCTTTCCCGGGTGGTATTTCAGCTCAAAGTCATAATCTTTCAAGAATTCAACCCATCTACGCTGTCTCATATTCAGCTCCTTCTGATCAAATAAATATTTCAAGCTTTTATGGTCGCTGAACACAGCAAATTTCATCCCATACAGAAAATGCCTCCAAATTTTCAAGGCAAACACAATAGCAGCCAATTCTAAGTCATGCGTCGGATAATTTTCTTCATGCGGCCTTAACTGCCTAGACGCATATGCAATCACTTTTCCTTCCTGCATCAACACGCTCCCTAAACCTTTCTTAGAAGCATCACAATATAATACAAACTCACCCTCCGGATCAGGTAAAGTCAACACCGGAGCAGTAGTCAATTTCTCTTTAAGTAGCAGAAAACAGTCCTCACATTCCTGGGTCCACACAAAAGGAGTATCCTTTCGTGTCAATCGGGTCAACGGTAGAACCATTGCAGAAAATCCCTGTATAAATCGGCGATAATAGCCAGCAAGCCCCAGAAAACTTCTAATCTCAGTCACAGTCTTAGGTCTTTCCCAGTCACTCACCGCTTCAATCTTGCTTGGATCCACTGCAACACCACTTGCAGAAATAACGTGACCCAAAAATTGCACCTCAGACAACCAGAATTCACACTTAGACGGTTTAGCATATAGTTTCTTGTCTTTCAACACCTGCAACACAGTCATCAAATGGTCCACGTGCTCCTCCTTACTCTTAGAGTAGATCAAAATGTCATCAATAAAAACAATTACAAACTGGTCCAAAAACGGTTTGAAAATGCGGTTCATATAGTCCATGAACACCGCCGGGGCATTAGTAAGCCCGAAAGGAATCACTTGATATTCAAAATGTCCATATCTGGATCGGAAAGCTGTTTTAGGTACATCCTCCGGTTTAATCCGAATCTGGTGGTATCCGGACCGGAGATCAATCTTCGAAAATACACAGGCACCCCTCAACTGATCTAATAAATCATCAATACGCGGTAATGGGTACCGGTTCTTAATAGTCACTTTATTCAGCTGTCGGTAGTCAGTGCACAATCTCATGCTACCATCATTTTTCTTTACAAATATCACCGGTGCTCCCCACGGAGACACACTCGGCCTAATAAAATTCTTCGCAGACAGTTCTTCAATATGTTTCTTCAATTCAGCCAACTCAAGTGGCGACATCCGATATGGAGCCAAGGAGATCGGCCCCACACCAGGCAATAAATCAATCGAGAATTCAATCTCTCTCTCAGGTGGGAATTCCGGTATCTCATCCGGAAATACATCCTCAAACTCATTAACAACTGGAATAGTAGAAATTTCTTCCTTTTTATCACCTACCAATCCACCCAACAAGACATAACCCAGATCTCCAGCCTTCAAGGCTTTCACAGTCTGACTGACAGATAAATACAAAGACGGACAAACAGACGGCCTCTCGTGAGATAGCAACAACCTCTTTCCGCAACAATCAATCATTGCGCAGTTCCGAGACAACCAATCCATCCCCAATATCAAATTGACAGAGGCCAGGGGTAAGATAATTAAATCAATGGTGTAGCCCCTGCCTAAATAAGTGAACTTTACATCTTCACAAATCCAAAACGACTCACTAACCTCGCCTGTAGCAGTCGTAATACGCATCGGAGGAACCATCCGTGTTACCTTTAAGTCCAGCGCCTTAGCCACATAGTCCGCCACAAATGAATGGGTCGCTCCCGAATCAAACAACACAGATAAATCAACATTAGAGAGAAAAATTATACCTTTAACCAAATTCGGAGCCTTTTCAGTACGTTGCGCATTAGTAGTATAAACTCGTCCCACAGTAGGAACAACAGCAATAGGAGCAGCAGTAGTAGTAGTAGCCGGCGGCAAGGCCTGCAGATTCGCAGCCTGCCCCGAAGAAGAAGTACAATTTCTAGCAAAGTGGCCACTCTGACCACATCTAAAACAATTCGACGTACCAGCACCACATACACCTCTGTGGTATTTCCCACACTTCCCACATTGTGGGGTAAAATATCTGTTCGAAGCACCACCACCACCAGTGTTTTCACCCCTCTTGAACTGACCAGGAGGCTGCCTCACATGCAACCCCCTACCTCTATTATTATTATTGAAACCTCCTCTGTTAGTATTACCAGAAGGACCAGGTGTCCTCTTAACATCTTGCTCTTTTGTAGAATCAGATTTCGGATATCTTCCATAAACAGTCTCGACCCTCTTGCATTGGGTCACCAAATCAGCAAAGTTCCTCACCGAAGTATTAGACATCCTCTTAGCAATCTTCTCACTCAGCCCTCTTTGAAATTTAGCTGACAAGAATTCCGGAGTAGGTAGAGTACCTCCATAGTTAGCAAACTTGACAAGTTCATTAAATTTCGCCACATAGGCATCAACAGTCATCACTCCCTGTACCAAATTATCAAATTCTCCTTGCTTGGCCTCCCGAACATCGCGGGGAAAATATTCTTCATGAAATAATCCTTCAAACATAGTCCATGTAAGAACCTCACCCTGAATAACAAATGGGCGAGACACATTGTCCCACCACTCTTGGGCATCGCCCTCCAGCATATAAACAGAATATAACAACTTCTGCGGATCTTGGCATCTCATAACCTGAAGAATCTTGTCCATGCCCCTCAACCAAGCAGTGACCTCCTTTGGGTCCCTTGACCCCAGAAATGCGGGTGGCTTATGTTTCCTAAAGGATATGAGCCTACGCTCATCATCAGCATTATCAAGCACCTGCCCAGCAGCCCCAGTAGATTGGGCAACAGATGACGGATCAGGAACATAACTAGGATCCGTAGTAGTATGATGACTAGCCTCACCAGTGTGGTGACTAGCCCCACTCTCCCCCTGTTGAGGAGTAACAGATGGCGTCGGTGTAGGAGTCACCGTAGCCGTATGTGGAGGTGTATCTTCCCTCCTAGGACGACCTCTATCCGCCCTCAACTCAGCCATAAAGGCCTGCATCATATCCTGATTTGCTTTCATCAGGTTCTCAGTCATATTTCTATTTGCAGCCGTTTCCGCCTGCAGAGCATTCAGTGCTGCAGTGACCGGATCCGGTGGCAAAGGACCTGCACCACGTGCCCCACGGCGACCTCGTGCCCTACTCATGATATCTGTACATGTAACACAAAGGAATGAGTTGATCAGACCCACACTGAGGAATCACATATACATTAATCATACATAGTTCACAGATAGCTATGACACACAAGATACATCACACACAACAATCAGAGTTCCCTAAACAAAACTGCTCTGATACCATAAAATGTAACAGCCCGTTGTACACCGGTATTGTTAACATTGATTATGATATTAAGCGCAGTTACAATCACAGTGATTAGATTAATTAAATTACGGGCAAATTTTTCTTTTTACATATTCCTTTCTTTTATATCAAAACATTTTCCGTAATCAATTAAAACCACACTATAATTGTAAATGCCATTTGCAGAATCATACATTTTTCTAACATCATAAATCCTTCTTTTTATTCAATTCATTTAATCTCACCATCTTACTCTCATCTTTTACCAAGTTGTAGTCCTTTACGTTGTCTACGCGTGGTTTCAAACCACGTATCATTTGGAGTTCTACCCATCAAGTTATACCCCTTTCCTTTAGTCTAGAAAAACTGAATTTTCGAAAATTACACTGTGGTAATCGATTACCAGTGGGTGGTAATCGATTACCACCTGTCAAAAATGAGGCAGTAGCCAATTTTTCAATTCCTCTGTTCTGGTAATCGATTACCAGCTTTGGGTAATCGATTACCTCAAATGGTAATCGATTACCAAAGGCCAGTAATCGATTACCAGTGCAGACAGTAGCTAATTTTCCGTCCCCTGTTGCATGGTAATCGATTACCATGCTTGGGTAATCGATTACTATGCAGCAAAATGACAGATTACAGCAGTTTTGAGCCCCAAAAAGGGTGTGTAATCCATCCCTAACCCCTTGGTACTCCACATAACACATAATCATGTCCTAATGTTGGCTCTAGGCCCTTCCATCATGCATTTTCCTTAAGTTTAACATCATTTACATCATCCTCAAAATAATGGCCATTTACATGCAAATATGGACCATTTTTACAACATTACTCATCAAGCCTTCAAGGCTATGAATGTGGCAATGGACAAGTCCCATGCTCACTCAAAATATACAGTTATCCAAGCCATGAATAATAAAACATAACAAGACTTAGCATATGACCATGAACACTAACAAAAGCATGGAAAATGACATCATGCAATATGTTCATGACCTAAGTCTCAAAATACTAATGGTATGCTATGTGCACTCCATAAACTCCTCCAAAAAGCCATGCAATCCCATGCACCGCATGCCCATCCAACGTCCACTATACGGGCTTCTTGCCCGAAGCTCCTCCCGGCTCATAGTGACCTGAAATGTGGTCCCCCAAACACGGGGTGAGATATACGGATATATCTCAGTAAACCAATGGAACTAGAGGCTCTCTCCACTCCATGGCTCACTAAAATGTATCAAAATGACATAATATGGCATGCAAGTAAAACAATATCACCATCCTCCTGGAGACACCCAAGAACATCCACTCATGGATTCATGTTCAAGGACTCCATCGTATAACTCCCGAGACAGTCCTGGTGCCTCTCCCATGGTTGAGAAGACTCCATGGCAATACCCAACCGGAACTCTTCATGAGCCCTATCCGGCGGACGTCCCACGTTTGGATCATCCTGGCGCCGCTCCCAGAGTCGACTCCACGGCAATACCCGACTGGCATTCTCACAAGGATGAATCCAGCGGATGACCAAACTCCACTTGTCAACTGATCAGTGACCACACAATTTCACACAATACAAGCAATATGCATACAAGCACTCAACACATCATGTCATCACTACATAATCCAACCACCACCTTCCTCTAGGTGTGGTGGAGCTCACTAGGGATTAAACCCAATTTCCAAGAGTTTACCTCAATACGAGCAACACCGTTCCAAACGTATGCTCCAAATCAACTTTTCACAAATCCAACCGTGTGAGGCACCCTACAACAATCATCAATTCCCAATTACACAAAAACTCATTTTTCATCAAAATTCCTCAAAATTCTCTAAGTTAAAAACCTAGATTTTTCACCAAAATTTAACATAGCATTTCTAGCTTACAAACATGATTCTAAGGCCTTTTTATCTAATAGCATTTTTCCATTTGGGCTCTCTATCATCACACATCTAAAATCAAAGCTTTGAACACATATTCATAGATCTAAGAAATCAACTATCAAAAGACCACAAATATACTTACAATGGGTAGTATGATCACCACCAAGGCTTCACTAAACCATTTGAAGATCAAAACTTCAAGAAATCTCCAAAAACACTTATGGGTCGGATCTGATTTTGCTCAAAACGCGGCCAAAGAGGTGGATTCAAGGCTTCTAGGTGCTACCAATGGCTTTGGAAGGTTGTTTACGATAGATTTCAACACCAAAATCAAGCGATTCGGTGGAGAAACGAAGAAATGGGAAGAAATGGAAGAAAATGGTGAAAATGGTGTTCTTGGCCCTTTCTTCCCTGTGAGCGCGCGAGGAGGAGAGGAAAATGAGAGGAAAGAAAGAAAGAAAAGGAGGTGGGGCCAAGTGACTTCGGTCACACGGGTCCCACACGCGATCTAACTTCAACTCCGATAAAAATTCCGATCATAAATCCTTAATCTAATTATTTTTCCAGTCCATGACATATTTTTCCTTCTCCAAAATATTGATAAAATTTTCACACCTATTGGTACACTCCCAACAGTATTTTAACACTTAAAAATCACTATTCATCGATTTTTCCCAAATTTGCCTATTTACTCAATTTTTCGCCCTGATTCCATTTCCAACCTTACTTTTGTCATTTGAAATCTCTAACTCAGTATTTAAGCCTCATAACACACGGTTGGCAAAATTACAATTTTGCCCTTTTGCCCCTTTTGGCCATAATACTTGAATTTTCACTAATCCATCAACTTTCATTTCTCACTATATCATTAAAATACACATTTAAATATTTGAGGTGTTATAGATATTATGCTGCTTGCACCTAAGTTTCTGCCTTAACCTATTCAACCCCATGTTTTCTGGCCAGCTCCTGATCAATGTGTAGATCTTATAATGATGTTAGATGATTAATTTTGGGACAAACTCTGGTCTCTTTGAGCCTTTAACTGATGTAAAAGACATGTGAACCAATTCTGATCAACGTTTGAAATGTTTTGAAACATCGTCGTTTTTTTCTGAAAATAATTCTTTTAAGTTTTGTTTTTTTGGCCTTTTCAAAAAACCGAAAACCGATCCAATCCAAGCCGAAAAAAATTGGATCGGATTGGAAAAAAAATTCAAACCGATTGTAATGACCAAACCGAACGAATTGGATCGGATGGTTTTTTGCTTCAAAACCGATCCAATCCAGACCGCGAACACCCCTACTTCTTGTGAAATTCAATCATTGCGTTTCTCGTTGGAAAGCAGCAAACCCAACCGGGTAAGGTTTTCCGGTTCTGACTTACGAGCCATCGCGAACCGGGTTACCGGTTC
This sequence comes from Gastrolobium villosum, assembly GCA_032173675.1. Classification (NCBI taxonomy): domain Eukaryota; kingdom Viridiplantae; phylum Streptophyta; class Magnoliopsida; order Fabales; family Fabaceae; genus Gastrolobium; species Gastrolobium villosum. The sequence goes on along the minus strand of JAVKPL010014759.1, from coordinate 72,839 downwards.
AGCAAATGATGTTGGTGGTGGTTCAATCAAACTCATAACCAAAGAAGAAGAAGAAGAAAGAGAATGGATTCGATAATCAACGCTGCGGTTGAAGAGATATGCGCGCACGTTGAAGAAGGACTCACTCTTAAAACCCTATGGTTGAAACTCGAATCCTCACCTTCTCTTTCATCTTCAAACATCAATCTCTCTCCAACCGACAAAAGAATCATATGGAAAAACCTCCTCACCATTCCCACTCTCCGATTCGAACCCAAACCCTCGTCGTCGGAACTCGAAGACGCCGACGAGAATCTCGATCTCAAGATCTTCGCTCAACAGAGCCTCGCCGATAACTTCGTCGGTCTTTACGAGTCACAGTCTCTCCAAAGCGCACAGAAGCGCGTGCTTAACCTTCTCGCTAATGCTAGATCCAACGGCATTACGCAGAGTCAGCTTGCGAAGCAATTGCACATGGATGGAAACAACTTCCATTACGTTTTGAGGAGTCTCGAGTGTCAAGGCTTGATCATTAAACACTCTACTATTGAGAAGAAGAAACAAATCTCCACTCATGGTGAGTCGAAGAATTATCCGTGTGTAGCTACGCATTTAGTTTACTTGCATCGCTATGCGAAACAGCAACTTTCTTCTCATCAGAGGTTTGAATTTGAAATCACTAAATGTAACACCTCTGAGGATGTTGATGAGGATGCTGATGGAGCCACGCTGCAAAGAGATGTCCTTCTTAAGGATTATGCGCCTCAAATCAAAGCTATTTGTGATAAACTTGCAAAAGCCAATGACAAGGTTTCATTTTCATTCAATTCTTATTATAGTTTGCAACCAGGAATTGTTCATCTTATGTCTTATAATTGCAAAAGCCATAATCAGGGGAAGGATATACTTATCACCAAAAACGTTTAGAACTTTTACAACCAACTTAATCGTATCAATCTAACAGTTATAATTTATTGGAAATTATTGGGTCGCATTTATTAATTAATTATTAATTTTTAACAAATCTAAAAAATTATAACCCTTAGATTGACGAAAATCAACGGTGATTAGGTTGGTTGCAAAGGTTGTAAACTTTTTTTTTGTGGTAAGTATATCCTGCTATAATTATGTTATGTGAAAGATTTTACTCATTCATTAACAGTTCTTCAAGGGTCACAATTTTAATAACAAAGTTGGTAAAACTAAGAAGTATAAATGGTTTTTTTAATTGCTTAAAAGGTTATATATATGAATGAATGAATGAGATTTTTAACATGATATGGTCATGTTGAAACAAGACATGAGGGGATCTATTCTTTACCAACCAAATCAACTAAAACTAATCATTTATGCTCATCTTGTTTTATCTTCTTCAAGGTTCTTCTTGTGTCTGATATTAAGAAGGATCTTGGTTATTGTGGATCACGGCCAAGACAACGTGCTTGGAGACAAGTATGTTCTCTCAGACTTAAAACTTTCCAAAATTGTAATTCTATCTTCGGTTGTGTAGCTCTAGATTGCCTTATTTCTCTTTTTGATGTGTGGCCAGATTTCTCGCAGGTTGAAAGCGGATCATATTGTAGAGCAGTTCGATGCTAAGGTGAACGACAAGGTTAGTTAGTTTATACCAGTTTATAACAACTGTCTCCATTGCTTTTATGCTTCAAATTCTGTTTGATTGATGAATGTTGATTCTAGTCTTTCCGGGAATGGAGACAGTCTCAATGATGTCTCTCTTGGCAAGCATTAAAAATATTCTTTTCCTTGTGGCAAAACAAAATTGAATTAGCAGTCCCATTATTCTATCAAAAATAAACAAATAGATAAGCAGTTACAAGGGTAAAATCAGTTTGTCCTTTGCATCTCTGAATTTCTAAGCAATAGCCTCTTTTTTCTGTTCCAAGAATGAACCAGATCCACCTTGGAATTGCCTAAAAACATAAAATGTGGTTTTTTAATGGTTCTATTATTGTAAATATTAGGTTTCTTTTAGGTTTAGTTGTTGTATTGGGCCAAGCCCATTAGGTCAGAATATTAGGTTATGAATTAGGGTATCATTCTCTATATATAGAGAACTCTTTGTACAGTTTATACACACAATTCAATAATATATTCAAATACCTTTTTCAAGTTCTATAGTTTTACACGATCCTTCTAAATAGCATGGGAGTGATGATAAATTCTCTACTACACATATGATGAGATTAATATTGAGGGCCTGTTTGTTTGTTTGAAAATCAAGTTTTTCAAAATAAAATATGAATCTCAAAAAATGTACCGGTTTGGATGGGCTTTTTTTAGCCAAAAACTGCATTTTTAAAGGAAAAAAAGCACTTCTACTACAGTCCGTTTGGATGTTCTTTAAAAAAAAACATAAGTCACAAAAAATGCCAAAAATCTAATTTTTTTAGAAGCTAAATTTTAGTTTCTAAAAAAAGCAGAAGTCAAAAGCCAAATATATATATTTTTTCAAAAGCCAAATATTTTTTTTTTTTTTCAAAAACCAAATATTTAAAAAAAAATCTAAATAGCTTTAGCTTTTGTAAACAGCACTTCTAAAATAAGCAAGGCATAAAAAGTCCTTTTTTTTACAAGCCCATCCAAATGGGCCTAATGCTTTTCCTAGAAGCTAGAATAGTGGCTTCTGGAAAAATCTCTAAAAACAAGTTATATCCAAAAAAAACACTCTTTTTTAAAGCTTATGCAATCACACCCTGAATGTCTTAATAAGCAAACTTTTTTTCGGTTCTCTTGGTTCTGCTGTTTACTATATCTCATGTTTACAGGTCAAGTGGTACTCTTTCTATCAATGGAATCCTTTCATACTCTGTACCATTAATGAAATCTTTTTCTTTTTGCCATCAGTTGGTATAACTTAGTTGTGGTGATAATATAGCTGTAATTTTTTACTTGTTTGCAGATTGAGGCTTGCCTGCGGCTTCTTGACCCAATAACTTCTGGATCTGAAAATAAAGATAAAAACTTGAATCCTGGGAAAATATGTAAAGTCATTGATCAGTTTGTGGAGCTTCCGATTGAGCATCAAATTTTGGATATGATTGATGCTGCAGGATCAGGTGGCATTACAATAAAGGAGGTACGCTTTTGATTCTTATATTATCTTCTTTAGTAAGACATGAAAAATGCCAATGCCAGGAAAAGAAAAAGAATTAAAAAACTGAAAGAAAATCAGTCAATGATTTATATTGTTCAGGCATTAATGAATTATGATACAGAGCATAGGTGGGTTATTTCTTTCTAAATGCACTTTATTGGAGTATTACAAAATAAAGTGGCATTCCACCCCTTCAAGTATCTTTTGGAACGTCATCAGAAACAGCATGATCAGAAGCAGGGTTGGTGCTCATATAGTCGGAGGGTCATATAGTCGGAGGGGCAGTCAGCAAGCACAGCAACGGAGCCTTTTTCATCATGAGCACATAGTCGCACATTCTTTATGAAGCTGAAGGTCTCAATTTTTTCTAAGTGAGGTAAAGGGGAGTTTGGGAGGAAAAACTTCACCCGGTCTACGACCCAACCACGAATTTGATGACCAAAAGCAATGTGTTTTGAATCCATGTCATCAGCTGCTTGTTGTAAAGTTAAGATATCATTCTTTGAAGTATCTACCTTTAGCTCCAGCTCGGCTACTCGAAGGTCAGAATCTTCAAAGTTTTTCTTCAAAACTTTGTGCTCATGAGTCAGCACCTGATGGTCTTGTTTAAGAACAGTAAGTTCTTCATTCATCTTTTTCCCTGAATCTTCAAATTCTTTGAGTTTGAGTTGGAAGTCTTGAGCAACCAACTCAGCGGTTTCAGCCTTTTTGACTAGGCGAGTTTGCTCCATTTGAAAGTTGGTTTTCAAAAGTTGTAAATCTTTAAGCTCAGAAAGAAGTTGTTGGCGTTCAACTAGAGCCATGAGTTCCATTTCATAATAGTGAGCTTCTCGGAGAGAATGATCTCAGATGTCGGTAAATTTGGTAATGAGCTGGTCCAAAGAGAATTTATCTCACCTTTTGCGGAGCCCGGGGGTAAAGCACGGTTTTAGTTTTTTCATAAAAGGTGGTTCAGAAAAAAGGGTAGCAACAACAGAAGTAGGAAGAGTCAGAGACTTATCAGTTGAAGGATCGGGGCTAGCTTCACTAATCTGAACTCGTTTTTGACGACGGATCTCGCCAGAGTCAATTGGAGCTTCCATGTCCATCTCAACAGCGTTACCCGGAATAGAACCTATAGCGGAAGTAGTCGGCATAGGAGACCGAGTAGGAGAAAGGTCCTTCTCGCAAGAAACTGAAGAGTGATCATGACGCACGACCTTGTCGCCAGAAATTGCGGAATCTTCTTTCCAAGCAGCTTTTTGTTTTTGGCGGGCAAAAAAGTTAGGATCTATGCACTTGTCTGAAAGCATAAAAATAGCAGAAAATAGTTATAGGGTTCGATGGAGAACATACAGAAGAAAATAAGAGAATCATCTAAGACTTACTTAGCTTCTGGCAAACCCAGTCAGCAGAATCTTTATTAGTTAGGATAGATCGAGGAATGATAGAAATATTTTCCTTAAATAACTCGGAAGCAAGTTATTTGAACCAAGTATAAGTTTCATGTTCTTCAGTACTCAGATTCTTTGAGTTAGTTAAAAACACGTTAGCAGAAGTGGTATAATGATGACGGTTCCAACTGAGAGGAAATTGAGGAGTTCCATCTTGATCCAGAAAGAAAGCGGAAGGGGGAGCAGATTGGGAAGAAGAAGAAGAGGCGGAATGTGTAGCAGGAAGAGCCTCAGGGCTACAAATCCTGAAGTATTCTTCTTTGAAGTTTTTCCAGTTATCCTCGTACATAGTACACCAACGCAGCCCGGGAAGAGCTTTTAAAGAAACCCAACTATGCCGAGTACATCCTTTATCAACGGCGTTTCAGAACACGGCAAATAAACAGAAAAAGACTCAAAAAGAGTAAGTGAATCCAAAAGATCGACAGATTATCTCGAAAGTATGTAAAAAGCACCAACTGTTAGGGTGTAGTTGTGAGGGAGCAACTTCGAGATGATTCAAGACATCCATTTGGAACTCAGTAAAGGGTAAAGTTATCTTGAGCTCAGAAAATAAGCATTTGTAGGTAAAATAGAAAGAGTTCTCACCTTGCCCGGAAGGCGAACAGATTCGTTCTTCTTCTCCGGGTACAGAAACTCGGAAAAAAGTGATAATAGAGTCACGGAATAGAGGTACTGATTGTAAGGTAGTATGGATGGTACTTAGCTGGTTTTCATAAGAGGAACGAAGCCCTAGGACTTCTTCGTCAACCCATTCTAAACCTTATACAATAGAAGGTAGTGCGAAGCGAGAAAGGGGAAGCGAACGGTAGGGGCGATTCCTCGGCATAGCCTGGACGGAAAGGTACCAATAAAATCTAGTTTAGAAGATATATTGCAAGTTAAAATGATTAGCGCAGAATATGTTGGTTACAATTAGATCCCTAATCCGTCCAGAGCCTAATAAGCCGGTAAAAGAATATTAAAGAAAAGAAAGGATTGCAGGTTGTGAAGAAGGAAGGAAGAAGAAGGAGATATGAAGACTGAGATAGATTAATGAGAAGATGGAAAAGGCAAATGGTAATAAAAGGGGAAAAAGGGTAATCGACGGTTCGAATTTCGAAAGGTAATGATGGATGTCAGGACAAGTCAATTTGGAATTTCGAATCATAAATGCTAAGCGCTCACCAACACTTATCAATTTGGAATTGCGGCTTGGAACAATAACTATGATTTTTAATTGTCAGATATAATAATAATGGAGACAACTAATTAATGGTCTTTTCATCTTCCAACATTGAGTTCACCTATGAAATCTCCGTTTGTAACAATGTGAGGGCAAATGGGCTATTGAAACCATTCCATATTGTTGAATAATATGTTATCAGTGTGGTCGATTTTTCTGCATCATTATGAGAAAAGAGACATCCCAAAAAGAAACTCATTTGCGAAAGAGAAGAAACACAGGTCATTTTAAGGAGAACTTACTGAATTCATGCCCTGAGAATAATTATGAGTCATCTCCACTTCCTGTACAAAATCTTCCTCTATTATCTACCTCCTCTGTTGGCAAGTAAGCTTTTTTTACATTATTATTCCTTTCTAAACAAGTTTAATTATGTTGGTTAATCTGAAAATTAAGACCATATTTCATTTCTTTTCTTTTTTCAACAGACAGGTACTTCGTGATATTTCTAATGGTGCGTATCTCCATTATCAGCCATGTTCAAGAAGTTTTTCTCTATTGTAAATGCAGATCACGTTTTAACTTTTTTTAACATCATTGTTTATTTCTGATACATATCCTTCTTCCCAACAAGGAAGAAACCCATATTGTTTTAATGGCATCCTATGTAATTCAGCCTCTCCTATCATTACTTAAGTTTTTTTTTTTCATTTTTCATTCATTTACAACAAACAATAAATCGTATGAGAATATTCTAATAACAAGAATAAGGGGGAAATATGTTGGCAGGAAGGGTTGGTCGGACTGGATTCAAACGGAACATATTTTGTCATCTCTAACTATCAACATTTTATATCAGCATTGTTTGTTAGACACTTAATATAAGAAATAAAAAGTGTTGGCGGGTGGAGTAGGTTGGCCCTCCAGCCAAGCCCATTTGGTCATCTCTAACTGTCATCATTTTATATCAGCATGTAATAGATTTTTATATTTATAAAAAAAAAAGGTTCTTATAGTTGCATCGATATTATTATCTATCTATGTTTTCTATAGTTGTCTCTAAATTGACTTTCTAAAGTGTGTGTATTTGTGACATATATATTAGATGAATAGTTGAAAAATATTTGAGTTATTACGTTTAATATTCTAATAAGCACTTAGCCACACAAAGACGGGTTTATTAGACACTAGATATAAGAAGAAAAATATGTTGGGGGTGGGATAGGTCGATAACAATTTACCATCTCTATCTGTTAACATTAAGTATCAACATAGAATAGTTTTTTATATTTAAAAATACAGAAAAATATTTCTATAGTGATTGCAGATAAGTTATCTGCATTCACTCTCAAAAGGGCCAAAACAACATTGTTCTCAGTTGAAAGATTAAAAAATTATAATGATAAAGACTATTATAACCCTAAAATAAATTAAAATTACAAAAATACCTTAATTTTCGCCCAAAACAACGTTGTTTTTTGGCTTAATGTAAATAAGTTTTCTGCAATTATTGCAAAAAAAACGAACCCTTAAAAATAATAAATTGTACCTGATTTATAATTTAAAGTAACATATAATTTAAAAAATTAAATATAATTATAAGTATAATTTTACTTTGGTTTTATGTATATATATTCAATTCTTGGTTATACATATTTATAATTTTTATATTTTTAAAATTGATTATTCACATATATTTAAAACATTTATATTAAATATGTTTTAAAAAAAATTACTTGTACAAAAAGATGTTATCTTTTTTTATTATTTTTTAAATTAAAATTTTAATTTATTTTCTTTTAAAGTATAAATATGTCATTTCTTATTTTTTTGCATTTAAATTTCAAATTTAAATCATCTTTTATCAACTATACATATATTTTTATAAAAATTTTTTTCGTTTAATCTATAATTTTATATTAATTTAAACTTATTATATATATCTTTTTTCCCACCGTAGAAACTTTAAATGTTTAACTATTTTCTCATCCTTAAAGGACAAAATTCAAATTAAAAAATAAAAAATTTAAATATTAAATATTTTCTCACCCAATAAATATAATAATAAATATTTTAGTAAACTCAGGTTTATGGAGAAGTCTTCACCCATAAGTTCATTTTATGCATGAACGATCAGATAACATGATATAAAGATATCATATGGAAACATATAACCCATTATTACCATACTTGAAACATTTAAGATATAGACCTCATAAAAGATAATAACATACTTGAAAACTTATATGATATCCGAAAACTTAGTCCTTTGTCGGACAGTCCATAAATCCTCTCCAAGAGCTTAATCCTCAAGGAAGGTTTTCCATGCATACAAGTTCAACATAACATCTGAGAACGGACTTTCTTATAAATACCAGTCAAACGTAATAAACATAATCTTACAGTTACTTTGCCCATACAGTTACTTTGCGATAAAACTGGAGCCATTGCACAGTCAAAGGAACCTAGGTCTCATCAAAGATCTAAGCACGTGCTCCGCAGATATCACCTGATTAGAGAAATCATTGATAGGATGGATGTAAAGATGGATTATGTTCCCACTGATGATAACCTAGCTGATTCTCTGACGAAGGTTGTTTCTCAGAGAAAACATGATAGTCATTATGAGGCTTTGGGTATACGACTTAGGTCTGATTGGCTCTAGGCCAAGTGGGAGCTTGTTAGTATATGGGTGTCCTAGAGACAATCTTTTGATTAGATTAGGACATATGTGGACCTTTTATATTGTCGCAAATAAATATAAGCACTCTTTATTCTGTTTCATATTTTGTCTCGATATTATTGTTAATATTATATGGGTAACTGGATAAACCCCTTGGAATAGAATAGGTATCTATTGAGTATTTGTGATGAGATCACGATCATGAGGATTCAAGGATACCTGATGTTTATTTCTAATTTTATGTTCCTATTCTAGAGACACTGAGAATGGGGATCAGTTTTCTCGGATAAGACTAGCATGTCTTATCTACTTGTATTCGGATACAAGGTAAAGATCTCATAAGCTACAAATATGGAGATGTCTTAGCTAAAGTTGTGGTGGACCTATAAGGGTATAGCTCGCACTGAACAGACCCACAAAGAGACTCTATGAGGAAATCTCACAAATAGTATCATTAGAGCAACCTCTTAGTATTTAGGTATGTCTTTCCTTTGACCAGAAGTTTCACCTAGACTATGTTCTAGAAGGCATGTTTTGATTGTATACCTCGTCTTCCTGAAACATGGAGATTCATAGGTATATCTTTGGGCATGTCCTGAAAGAACACAAGCCTAGGGTGATAAGCTGAAGGAATTCGTCAAATCTCTGTGAGGGATTAGGTTATTTGTAAACCGGAGAAATCGGGATGACATTTATAAGGACTCAGGAATCTATGCATAGTAAAAGAGATCATGAGATGATCTGCCTTTAGAGTCGGTAAATTGAAAATTCCCTATTTCGAATTAAAGCTTACCCTAAACCGCAAGAGTTAATAGATTTCCTCACCCTAGGTTTAATGGGAAGGTAACCGTGAAGAAAGTAAATACACACGGTAACCAAATATATTTAATAGGATGATCATGTTATTAACCTAACTAGCTCTGGGGCAACAAAGCATTGCTAGTGCTCTATGTTGTCATTAAATGGGTTGTGGTCTTATTGGGCCCAAGCCCATTTATGTCAGTGGCTATGTTGGGCCTAATGGGTCACACACTAACACCTTATTGTCATGACATAATAACATTAAAGGTTTTGGGCCTAATAATGGTTGTTATCCCAAGAAGAAGTTTGGATGCCCACCTTAGAGGGAAAAGGGTGCATGGATTGTTGTAATGAGCTTGGATGGTCCAAGACATTATTAATTAATTTAATTAGTTAAATTAATTTTCTAATGTTTAAATTTAAATTCGAATTATGAATTCGAATTTTGAATTTAAAATATTTGAATATTTAAATTAGAATGTTCAAATTTGAATTGGCTATGAAAGGAAGTTTCATAATAAAAGGAAATGATAAGATCTTGATAGTATCCACTCAATATCAAATCCTAAGTATCAAGAGGAGATCTTTGGACATCATCAAAGATGATTGGGGCGCTGATTTGGTGGCTTAATGATGGTCATTTAATCAACAAATCAAGCTCCATTCAGATTTGGTTGGTTATGGAAATATTTGATTTAGTTGATTTAATTTGAATTGCAACTAATCAATATTTTTGGAATGATTTTGGGCTGATTGGGGCGCACAATATGGCTGATCATATAATGGTTATTTGGTCAAAATGTCGACTAGGTGCAGACTTAGTTTTAAGAGGATATGATAGGAGTTATGTTGACAAGATTTGATTTGCAACAACTCCACTCTTTCCTCCACGGATGGGGTGCTCCATGATCAGATTTTTGGTGAAAAAGCTGATTCAAATTAATTCCTCTTTCATCTCCTTATATGTTTCATTTTTATGATATTCTCCTTAGGGTTTTTTTGGAAAATAAAAGGCCATTCTCTCCTACAATGTGCGCCACTTGTGTGTGAGTTTACTTGCTGAAAATTCTCTCATCTAAACACATTTGAAACCTAGCCTCCTACCTCTCCACAAGGGACGCCTAGCTTGCTCCTTGGTGGTGATCGAGTTGGTGGCTTTTCAAGAAGAGTTCTTGCGTCTTGACGAAGGGTGGTGTGGATCAACATTAGAGGGTTTGAACCTTCACACCTAACCCTGATCACCTTCGTGTTTTGAATTACAAACAAGGTAACATTTTGTCCTAAAGTATGTATCTTGAATTGGTATGTGTAATTCCGCTTTGAAATTATTTTTTTTTCATCCTCGCATGCCTACGGCCTTTAAGGCCCTTTCTTTCATGTTGTCTCCTTAAGACTTGTACTACGGCTTATTTTGGTTTGTTTGAACTTATATGTAAGGAAACTTCTACACATCCGTATTTTGGTTTATTTGAACTTATAAGCAAGGTGGGTAGGCAGGCTTTTTGATTACTGAGCCTTTATTTAATAATTAATTACCAAATTGTCCTGGTTTATAAACTATTTCAAAAATTTAACCTCTCTAGAAAATATAACACCAATCTGCCCCTGTTTAACCATTGACCATCGAACCTACCCGGGTACACCCCTCCCTACCCGAGTATTTTTTGAAAATTTTATCCTACCCGGGTAGGAAGGATGTACCCGGGTATATTTCATAAAGCTGGACAAATACTTGAATTATTTGGCAGCTACCCGGGTAAATCAGCCAGATGTTTGCACTAATGACCCTTTTGACAGGTCTAATAAAAGTATGTTATAGTAAAAGTGTGAGATGAACTGTGCCAGGTCTTGGTGCCCAGAAACTTCATCAAGGAAGAATTTTCTTATATTTTTTGTCACCCTTGTGGTTGTGTCTGACTTATTATGCTATACTTATTTGTGGCTTTGCAGGCTTTGCAATACGAAAGCTACAAGTAAGAAAACGCTGCTTCTCCATGCTGATGGAAAGAAACACAAGGCAAAAGCCCGAGCATTCCATGCTTCAAAGCAACAACCAGGTGAGACCGACATATCTGCCCCTGATGCTAAGGTTGCAATGGAGACTATTCCTAATAATGAGGTGAGAGATGATGAAAATGCAGAGCAGCTAAGATTGCAAGAGTCTTCTAAACAAAATAACTTGAAATCAGGAAGTGAAATTTCTTCAGCAAAGAAAAAGAGAAAACTTGAAGCCTTGGAAGATGACCTTGCTAAAAAAAGCAGGAATGACACTTCAGTTGACATGGGAAATGGGGAAGTAATTCGGGGTGAAGAAGCAGAAGCAAAAGGAGAGAGTTATCCGAAGAAAGAAGGGATAGTAGAACCTCACTGTACGAGTGCTGTAAAAAATAAAATAAAATGGAATAAGTTTATCAAATCGGCCTTGAAATCTGTATGTGCATTGAATTTTGGAATGGCATCCTTTTTTTTTTGCTTAATTTATCTGATATTATACTTATCTGTATACTGTGAGCATGGGATGGTCATATAGAATTAATGACTTTTAAAATGGACTTAACTCTGGCTTCTTTCTATAATGAGTTTGCTATAAATTTGTATGTTTGAATGTGGTCTATACATCTAATAACTGAACTACACTTAAATGTGCTTACTTTTTTGCTTGTGGCAGCATCCTGATGGAATTTTGAAGATGAAGAAACTCAGGAAAGTTGTCCTCAAAGCACTGCTGGAATCTGGCATCGTAGTGGATGAAACTGAATTAAGTGAGGCACTTCAACAGAAGCTAAGCCTATCTAATGGATTGTGTTTCTGTTAATTTGCCTTAAAAAAATTACTATGGGTTTTCTTAAGAAAATTTTGTGCTGTCAGATCAATTCCAGCTCCAGATTTGCAGTTGAGAACAAGTATGTGCAATTGGTGGCCAAAGATTGAACACTGTTGTTAGCGTTCTTATGACTAGAGGAGTCCATGAATTTTTTTATAATTCACTTGTTGCTTGATTGACATTCATCCCTCAAAAAAAAAAAAAAACCCTCACACAAGATTTTTGTGAAGTAATGCTTTGCGAAAATATTCAATTATCATAATCTTTTTGAAAAACCAAATATATATTAAGACAGATTCGTTTGGTTACTATGTTGAATTACAAGCAAATATTTGTCAATCAAGGTGTTCTTTTTTGATTGAGGTAAGTAAGTTTCAGTTAAATAAATTATTCTATACAACACGGCTCTTTTGCTAGCGTCTAATAAATTTTATTTGGCTGATTTACCCGGGTAGCCGCCTCCCTGCCCGGGTAAATAATTCAAGTATTTTTCCAGCTTTATGAAATATACCCGGGTACAACCTTTCCTACCCGGGTAGGATAAAATTTTCAAAAAATACCCGGGTAGGTTCGATGGTCAATGGTCAAACAGGGACAGATTGATGTTATGTTTTCTGGAGAGGTTAAATTTTTGAAATAGTTTATAAACAAGATTAATTTGATAATTAATTATTAAATAAAGGCTACTTTGATCAAAAAGCTGGGTAGGCATCTTTCAATTTTTGGAACTTCCATAGACATCAACCACCTTAGGGTGCGAATGGATCCTTTCACGACCCTTCTTAATATGGTCATGAAAAAATTTAGTCATTGGACAAATCAATTGATAACAATTATTTTAAAGATAAAGCTCATAAATCACCAAAGATGGAATTGTCATTTTTATTTTTTTTTGGTAAAGTGGAATTGTCATTTTAATTGTTGTCAATGATTATTTTAATGATATAGCTCATAAATCACAATTATTTTAATGATAATGAATGATTATTTTTTTTTTCATATTTCTCACATAAAATGATCTTATTGAATAGATACACGAGTTAATCTAGTGGATCCGTACCCCGTAAATCTTTTGGGAAAAAAAGGCAAATTCTGGTGCACAACATTCTTGATTTTGTTTCTAAATATAATTGGTCTCAAGTTTGTTTTTTTAAATCAAGTTCAAATTAAATACTGTTGTTGAAAGAGTTTAATTTGTAAAATCCATGAAATATTTTCCGCTAAGAATTGTATTGTAACAATTTTATATTCAATGCCCAACTATTTATTTACGGAGCAGTGGTATTGCTAAGGAGTATTATATAACTTTTATAATTGTAATTCTAACTAGATTTTCGATTTTAAATTTCATTTTAAGACAGTTTGTTTCTTTTTTAATCATGTTGATTCAATTTTGTATAAAAAGAATACAGTAACAATTTCTATAACTTCTTTAATTTTATGACGTGGGACTCAAGTCAATTATTGAGCAAATAAATAAGTCAAAGTGAGAACGTGTCGCTCCATAAATAATATCCAATTCATTCATTACAGATATAAGTTATTTTTTAATTTACCAAAAAAAAGGTTATATTTGGTAATCTCTTATTTGAGTACTTTCTTTTTTTATAATGATTTGGACCCTCTTTCTTCCGAGAAAGCCTGACTATTAAATCTTGAATTAAATCTTGCCCGAAACTTTTCAGAACAAAAAATTATATTGAAAAAAAAAAAAAGATTGAGTATTGAACCGTTGTAAATTTATGGATTCGATTACGAAGACAGCATCTTTGTTACAGCGTAACTTTCACGTCTACTCTTGTAAGTAGGGAAATCAAATGCACATCAAAATTTGCCCTTTTTAGCCTTATAAAAATAAAATAAGAAATTTAAAAAGACCCGCGATATGTCACGGTGTCAAAACCAATATATATACATACAAAGCTAGCTTTCTTGATTTCCAAAAAAAAAAAAGCTAGCTTTCTTGTGGTTCTCTTCAACATTCTTCACTAACTGCACTCAGTTTTTTCTTACATTCTTTCTAATTCTATTTGCAAATTCTCAAAGATTCGATGGCTCCTATTTCGTGTTCAAGGAAAGAGTTCAAACCCACAGATGATGAACTCATCCAGTTGTTTCTTTACAACAAGGTCAATGGGAAACCATTGCCTAAAGATGTTACGATTCTTGAATATGACTTATATGGTGAAAAGAACCCTTGGGAAATTTGGGAAGCCTTTGGAGGTTCTAACTCTTACGGTGGAACTGACCTTTACTTCTTCACCACCTTAAAGAAAAAGTTCTCCAGTGGCACACGCTCGGTTCGCACAATTGGGTGTGGTTCATGGGTAGCTGAAGACAAGGGAAAAAAGGTTATGGTCAATGGCACGATGCAATGTATTGGGACAAAGAGACATTTACGATTTGAGAAGAGTGGCACCAACCATGATGGTGCTTGGATCTTGCATGAATATAGAATTGATTCTTCATTGTTAGACAATGCATCTGTAAGTACTCTACTTTGTTATTTAATCTTTAGGGTTTAGGGTTTTCAAATTTCTCTTTTAAGAAATCTTGATTTTCTTTGGTTTTACAAACGTTAAATTGATTATCGTATCTATCTTGCTTGTAGGTCAACAACTATGTTCTATGCAGATTTAGAAAGAATTTAAGACATGATCTTCACAAAAAACAAGGTGTGAAAAGAACTAGACAAGAAGACTTCACTTTGAAGCAACCAAGGAAGACCGTTGTTCTTGCACTTGAAGCTCCAAACACACATGTAAGTATTGTGCTATATTTGTTAAATTAAACGAAAATTTTAATAAAATTTTAAATATTTAGATGAAAAAGATCTAAAAGTTTAAGGGGTATTACATAGTTAATTTAGATAAAATTTAATAATATATATTAAAAAAATTAGAATTATAAAGAAAGTTAAGAATGGTGTGTTATTCTTGTCAGGATTTTTTTTTTTTTTTTTACATTTTAGTGATTCTGAGCATAATTTATATACGTTAATCACACTTCTCTTTAATATTGTTTTCTTGTATTCTCTGTTTCAGGTCGATAAGATGAAGGAGGTCGAGACTTCCAAGAGAACTGTGTTCGTGTATAAGGAACAAGAAGATGGTGATCTCGCCATGACTTGGCTAGAGTTATTTTCATCGCAGATGAGAGAGGCTAATGGAGTCTTAGTCCAAGAAGAAGATATTCAAATGCTTCCCAATACATTTTACAATGAATTGTTATTGGAGAGGTTTTCGCCATGCCACTTATGATTTTCCATTGGTCTTGTTGTTTAAGTTTTCAAGGGTCTTGTACTTTTTGAAACCGATTACAACTGAGCGCTGCAAATTAGAGTTGGTTTTCCTAAGTTGTTTTTTCTAAACAGTTTCATACATATGTGTTGCTAGACAAGTAAACAATAGTTAATAACCTGAATACTTCTTGTATTGCTTGTGTGTATGAAGAATAAATATATTAAGGGAAAACATTTTCTCATGTTGCATAAGAATTGAATTCTCATGTTTGTGGCCTTTCGATTTGCGTGAGATTTCTTTCTTTTCTTTTTCTTTTTTTCATAAATATGGGGTCCACCACCAATTGAATCACAACATGAGAATTCATTTCTCATGTAACAGGAGAAAATCAAACCCCATATATTAATTACCCTTGTTTTTTTAGTATTTGATTTTGTCAGTTTTGTATTTTTCTTTAATCTATATAGAACAAGTAGAATATTTTATTTCATACACCTTGTCTAAATTGCTTAGTTCTTAAATTATAGAGTGTTGTATTTGTAAGTTGAAGCGCATATTTTGTTTTACTTAGTTTTTTATACAAAAATAGCTTTTGGGCCAAAAGTTCTCTCTTTGGCATTTTCATTATTATTTTTATTATTATTATTATTATTTTCACAACGATTAATCCAAACCCACTTGCTTTGGGATTTGAGCAGTATCAATGAAATTCAAATTTCTCATTTGAAACATTCTATAAATAAATTCAATGGCTGTTTCTATCTTTAGCTCTTACGTCATGTTTGGTTTTGATTATATTGGGGAAAATAATAGCCTTTTGTTTCCAAAAGTTCTGTTGGGGAGCTTTTGATAAGTTATTTTAAACATAAAATAAGTTAATATAAACACACACTTACTAATAAGTTTAGATCAAAATTTCTTCTCTCAAATTCAAGGCAAAGCCGAATTTCTATGTTGTACCTCCTTTCCTTCCTGTAATATATATATATATATAATAAAAAATATTTAGTGAGTCCAACATAATTTATTGAAAATTAATAAATAATTAGTTAATGTGTGTAACCCAATAATTTATAAAGGTTAGATTGTCGGAAATCAATTATTAAGATTTAATAATCAGAGGTAGTAAGAAAAAAAAGGAGATAATTATAACATCTCCCTTTAAAAACAATATTCAAAGAGGGCCTTTGATTTTTATTTCTAAAAACTGTTTTTTAGTTTTTAGAAGAAAAAAATCCCACAACTAAAATTGGAAAACATCTTAGAGATATTTCCTAAAATTATTTTTTGATTTTATTATTTTTTGGTGACAGTTTTGTAATTATAAAAATCTATTAAATGATATTTTTGTAAAAAAAAATTAAAATTTTAATTATGATTCTTTTAAAATTATAAAATTGAAAACTAGAAAAAAAATACAGGTGTTCTCCAATTTCAATTCTAAAAATTAAAAAATCAGATAGTATTAGGGTTCGCTTTTTTTGAAGTTACTGCATATAAGTTATCTGCAGTAAACCCAATACGACTTTGTTTTGAGACGAAAATCATGATGTTTTTGTAATTTTAATTTATTTCAGGGTTATAATAGTCTTTGTATTTATAACTTTAATACCAAAACGACATCATTTTGAGAATAAATGCAGATAACTTATCTGCATTAACTGCAGAAACATTTTTATCATA
This sequence comes from Gastrolobium villosum, assembly GCA_032173675.1. Taxonomy (NCBI): domain Eukaryota; kingdom Viridiplantae; phylum Streptophyta; class Magnoliopsida; order Fabales; family Fabaceae; genus Gastrolobium; species Gastrolobium villosum. Next base: position 55,914 of record JAVKPL010014759.1, on the reverse strand, counting down.
GTATTATTAGAAGGAGAAGTTATAGTTAGTTACTACCTCTTTTTCTTATTACTAAATCTTAACAGTCGATTTTTGTCAATCTAACAGTTATAACTTATTGGAAATTAATAATTAATCAATAAGAAGGAAGGTTATACTTATAACCTATTTTCGTTTAAAACATCTTATAATCATATCTTAATATTTGATTTTCGTCAATCAACGGTTATTATTTTTGTAAATCAAATTTATTAATTAATTATTAATTCTCAATAAATGACAACTGTTGATTCACGGAAATCAACTGTTAAAATATGATTCTAAGAAGTTATAAACAAAAAATATGTTATAAGTATAATCTTCCTCATTAATAAATATGACCCAATAAATCACAACCGTTAAATTGACAAAAATCAACGGTTAAAATTTAATATTAAGAGATAATAACTATAATTTCCCATTATTAAAATTATTTTCAGAAAACACCCACTCTCAAACAAGTTTTTTTTACTTTTTTTTTTTTTCAAAATTTAAAAATTGTTTTTCCAAAACAGCTATCAAACAGGTCCAACTCCCCCCTTTTTTTGTTACTAAAGTAGATTTCATTATAAAGATTTTTTTTTTCAAAAAATAGATTAGACTTGTTCTGGGTTCATGCATTGAGTATTAATTGCCAAACACGGGACTCGGGAAGACCCTTACCCGGATAGGTAGTCGGTTACTTCAGTCGTTACTCCAAGTAGTGGAGTTACAAGTGGGCCTACCACGATGCCATAATGGTATCCACATCCTCCACGATAGCACGATGATGTTTACCATCACCCACGTCCAATGTAACTACCTAAACCAGATATATATATATATATATATATATATATATATATATATATATATATATATAGAGAGAGAGAGAGATACTCTAGGAAACATACACTCAGAACTAGAAAAAACCTATATTGATGTTCATCCATAACATTTGGCGCCGTCTGTGGGAAAGATAAATTTATTCCTACGCATTTTCTTGAGTTATGGCAAGCAATAACCATGATGAGCGAGCGGTGGAGAATGAAGAGAACGGAGGGGAAGAAGATTCCTTTCAATCCAGTGGAAGGAGTCGGTCGTTAGATACAATTGGAGAAGCTTTAATTCAGTTGGTGGAGGAGATAAGGAACAGGCAACATCAAGAAGGAGGAAGAGGGAGGCAACCTTTAGAAGAGAGACCACCTGTGGGAAACAGGCCACAAGGCAGAGACATGAGGAGAGGTTCTGTATCTCTCCTTCCTAGTTATATTCCATTGTCGCCTCTAGTTGAGATGGGGAATAGGAGGACCGAAGTTCTAATAGAGCAAGTATCTCAGATATCAAGAAGCTTTCTGGAGCGAAGGAATTATCAAGGTGAGGGACGTGGAGTAAGTCGGGTGACAGAAGAGGAAGCTTATGAAGCGAATACTCGGGAAGCTAGAAGAGATCGGCTGTATCAGGAAGAGGATGATGAGCAACCCCGTTGGGAGTCGTGGGAGGGCGACCAACGGCAGGAAAGTCATTATTGCTACGCTCGTCCTGAAGAGCGAGGGTGAGATCCGAGACGATATGAAGAAGTTAACGGAAGGACAGATGGAGAAAGACAGTATAATTATTATAGAGGCGAGTTCCCACGTGAGGAAGACGAATATTATTACGTATCAAAAGACTGAGCTCGGAGAAGGGGGCGGCAACAGGTAGAGAATTATGGTCCTCGAGATTATGAAGGACAAATGATGAGACAAGAAGGACCCGGGTGGAATGAGCGGCCGAGGAGACCAACACAACAGACGCAGACTCAGCAAGGGATTCCTGTACAGCCTATTAGTCAAGGGCCTTCAGGGACCCTTTTATCCTGGAGATTGAGGGTGGAGCCTATTCCGAATTGGTTCAAATAGCCAACCGATATGAAGGCTTATTGTAAGAACCCGCACCGCTAATTAAGGTAATTAGTGAATTAATTATGATAATTAGGAAATAATTTCATAATTGACCCTAATAATTATTATGAGGCTTAAATAATTATAATTAGTGGGTAAGAATGCTGAAAGTCGCTTTTCGGAAGAAAAGCGCAGATACCGGTTCTGCTACTCGGTATAAATGCGTACCGGAAAAGTATCCCGGAAAATTATAACGAATGCATGATAATTACTAGAATATTATGTAGGACATGTAAAACAAGTTTCAAGTCAAAATGACGTAATCTGATGCCAGAACTGATACTGGCTATGGAAAAGCGCGTACCGGAAAGGTGCTCCCAAAAATAAAATAAAAATATGAAAAATCTTAGAAAAATGTCTAGGTCTAGATTCCAAAGTTTGGGATCAAGATTTTTTACTTTGCTATTAAGGCCAATACTGCGCGTTATGGCTTAAACCCCTATATATACTAACTTTGCACAAAACCCTAGGCCATATTGGCCCCTCTACGTGAGTGTGTGTGAGTGCAGCAGCTGAGTGATCACCTTCCTTGTGTCCTCACCCCTTCCTCCATAGGCAAACCTCCAAAGTGACCACCTTTCTTCACCTTCCTCCCCTCTTTGCACCATGGTTGTGTGTGGCTGAGGTCTTTGTGTGTGTGGAGAGCTTTACCTTCTGTGTTGGTCACTGTTTGAGGGTGTGGAAGGGCTGAGTTGGGGTTGTGTGAGAGTTGTGAGTTTCTTCTTGGTTGTGGATGATCCAAGAAGCCACCTTTGTGAAGAAAGGACTCATCTTGGTGTGCATTTTCGTGCACCATTGTGTGGCCTGAGTTGAGGAGCTTGTGGAGAGCTCCAAGAGCACACCTTGCTCTGTTTTGAGCTTTGGTAAGTTTCCTCACCTTTGATCTTAAGTTTTGATGCTTAAAGTTGATGTCTTGGCCATGTTTAATGAGTAAACAAGAAGGTATAATGAGTATGAACCTAAAATGGATTAAAGATGCATGCTTTAACGTGTACATGTGTTAAAAGTTGGATCTTTGGGTTGGATATTCACGAAATGCAGAAACTGCATTCTGTCGTGAGATATCCGGATATTTGTCGAACAGATATCCGGATATCGATATCCGGATATTGATATCCGGATATGGGATCTGGGTATCCGGATATTGTATATCCGGATATGACCAGTGTGATATCCGGATATGACATATCCGGATATGTCCCTTCTGATATCCGGATATCCTGGGTTTTCGAAGAACAGTAGCCGTGCTGTGTGAACAGTAAGCTATTGGGGGTTTGTGGACCCTAGATTAAGGAAGTTTAACTTCTGTAATTAATGAACTAAGTCAGAATCACATGATTAAGGGCTTATGGCTTTGTTGGAAGCCTTAAGACGTAAAACGTAAAGGAAAGGCGTAGTCTTTAAGTTGTATGCTTGTGATGCATAAATATTGATGTATTGTTGGTCCATATCAGATTGTGATACTGCTATTTTTTTTTGGACTTGAGAGTGGTTGGACTCTTGGCTTGGCTAGCTTGCAAGGTAAGCTTTCGTGTCCTCGGTTTAGCCATTTTGTTGTTCCACCATGTCCCATGGGGATGGGTTTATGCATGCTGTGTTACATGCTTTATTGTTTTGGAAATGCTGTTGAGCTATTTATATGCAATGAGCTTTTATGAGATGCATGTGGTGTCCACCTATACGGTAAGCCTGAGTATGTGGTACATACAAGATGGTGAGGCTGTGGGTGAGGTGCAAGCGGTGTTCCTTGTACTCATGTAGGCATAGACGTATTCCTACATTTCTCTGGCCAGTAGATTTGTTAAGCACACATGGCATGATTAATTGCTGCATCGCATGATTTTGGAACTTATATTGTAAATACTATTTTTGAACTTATATTACACATGTAAGTGAGCTTGGGGTGGAAACTCCTTGAGGACCCCTTGTCTTACTGAGATTTCTTGTTAGAGATCTCACCCCACGTTTGGGGACGCTTATTTCAGGATCAGGTAATGTTGAGGGCTCAGGTGGCAGGAGGCCAGAGCTGAGTTGATATTATGATATGCTGTCCTGCTGGTTTGACTGCTGTTATGTTTTCCGACTGTTGTTTATGTTTTCTGCTGAGTTTATGTTGAGACTGGTATTTGGGCATTGTTGCCTTATTTGGTGAGCATGGGGTTTGTCCATGCCACATGGTTTGATTATTGTCTCTTTAATTAAGTTGTAATTAAAGTATCAGGATTTTGACCCAGGCTATGTGTTGTAGTCCTGCGGCTTTAGATACTCACATTATATTTATGTACGAGGTATTCAGTTAGTTGTCTTGCAATTTACATACAGGCAGTATTTTATGAAATTGATTAAGTAATCAAGTTGGCTAAGGTTAATGACGTCATAATTGAATTAAAGAAAAAGTTATTCCGCATTTTAATTAAGCGTGGCTTAATACGATAGTATGTTAACAATCCGGGTTAACACGGGCTGTTACATTTTATGGTATCAGAGCACTTTCTAGGGAAAAGCCTGTATGTATTGCAATAACTTAGGATGTTTCGTTGCGTGTCTACTTTGTGTTCTCTCTGATTGGTGTGTGTTATGATGATGCCTATGTGACCACATAGCGTGGGCCTGATCAACTCATTCTTTGTGTAACTTGTGCAGAGTCATGGTGCCACCAAGGAGGAACACTAGTACGAGCGAGGATCAATCGGATCCTATCCTGGCTGCATTAGCTGAGATGCAGGCGGCCCGACTAGCCGACCAGGAAGCCACAAGGTTGGCAAACCAGGCAATGCTGGACGCTATTCGAGATGCGAACCGGCGAACCACGGCAGAGGTTCTGGAGGAGAACCGGATGGCCAACATAACCATGATGAGGGTCATGTTGGAGGAGTTGAGGGCTGGTCCTGCTGCTGGCCAGTGTCCTCCACCACCTCCACCGCCGCCACCGCCACCCCCTCCGCCTAGTCAACAGGAGGACACCCAGAGCCAGATGGGTGAGGGTAGTCACTTGACGGGGGCTATGCAGACCATCCCCGTATTTGCTGAGGATCGTGACGAGATCGATCGCAGGCTGAATGCTTTCCGCAAGCATAAGCCACCATCTTTCGACGGATCTTATGATCCCATTGCTGCTGCCAGATGGCTACAGGCGCTGGACAAGATTTTCCGGATCATGCAGTGCACCGATCCGCAGAAGCTGTTGTTTGCCACTTACATGCTGGAGGGCGAGGCCCATGAGTGGTGGACCAACATTGCTCATGTCTACGAGATGCAGGGCCGTGTGATGTCGTGGCCATTCTTCGAGGAGTGCTTTCTGGGTCAATATTTCCCTTATGACTCACAGGAGAGGAAGCAGGGGGAGTTTGACCGGTTGGTACAGGGCTCGTTGTCTATTGACGAGTACCTGGCCAAGTTTAATGAGCTGGTCAAGTTCGCTCATTTCCGTATGGCGAGACCGACTCCTGTTTTTCTTGCTGCTAAGTTCCGGAGGGGACTTAATGAGGATATTGCTGGACATCTTGCTGGTTCTGCTTCGACAGACTTCGGAGCTTTAGTACAGCAGTGCCGCGACATTGAGGACTATTGCCGTGCGAGTCAGGCCAAGAAGGCCAAGATTGAGGTGCCACAGGGTACCGGCGGTTCCACTCCCTGGAGGAACAAAAATTTTACCAACAAGGGCAAGGGCAAGCAGTTGGCGGCTAAGCAAGCGCCTAACTAGTTTAAAAAGACTTTCACTCAGGGGAACGCAGCTAGACCTCCTGCTCCCAGATGCTCGGGATGCGGGAAGTCACACTTTGGGCCGTGTTCCACCGGACAGCTGATTTGCTTCCAGTGTGGCAAGGAGGGCCACTACTCTAGAGATTGCCCGACGGCGAGAGTTGCTGCAGTGCAGGCTGTGCCATTGCAGATGGTTCCTACTGGGGCACCAGCAGTGCCACCTACTACAGGGCGAGTGTACACACTTGATCGTCAGCAGTCGGACAGAGCTCCGAACCTGGTCAGAGGTACTGTTACCATTGGTGGTTCAGCTATTGATGTGCTGTTTGATTCCGGGGCAACGCACTCTTTTGTTGCTACCCCTATTGCTGTGGGGCTTGAGTTGCCCAGTGATGTGCTTTCTCCACCGATGCGGGTGACCACCGCCACCGGAGAAAAATGTTTGACCTCCACTGTTCATCGCGATGTAGCGTTTCAGTGGGATGGCCGTGACTTCTCGGTAGATCTGATAGGATTGCCGATGGCCAACCTGGAGATTATTCTGGGCATGGATTGGTTGTCCAGAAACTGTGCATTGATTGATTGCTGTGCCAAGAGAGTGGTGATGTCTCCGGGTGGGTCCACAGCCAGTTCCTCACCGTTCATTTCAGTCCTGCAGGCGAGGAGGGCCTTGAGAGCAGGGGCATTTGGCTATGTCATGTTGGGAGGTTTGGTGAGTGGGACACAGGAGGATCTCACTGGCATTCCTGTGGTGAGGGAATTCCTCGAGGTGTTTCCCGAGGAGATTCCTGAGTTTCCACCGCAGAGGGAGATAGAGTTCTCCATAGACTTATTGCCTGGTGTGGGGCCTATATCGTTGGCTCCATACCGGATGTCGCCACCAGAGTTGGCGGAGCTGAAGAAGCATATCGAGGAGCTTTCAGCAAAAAAATTTCATTCGGCCGAGTGTGTCTCCCTGGGGAGCACCGGTCATTTTTGTGAAAAAGAAAGATGGGACCATGCGGTTGTGCACCGACTACAGACAGTTGAACAAGGTGACAATCAAGAACAAGTACCCTCTTCCACGCATTGATGATTTGCTGGATCAGCTCAGGGGTGCTTGCGTGTATTCCAAGATAGACCTCCGGTCCGGTTACCATCAGATACGGGTAAAGCCGGAGGATGTCCCAAAGACAGCGTTTCGCTCGAGGTACGGGCATTATGAGTACTTGGTGATTCCGTTTGGACTCACAAATGCACCCGCAGTGTTCATGGACTACATGAACAGGATCTTCCAGCCGTACCTGGATCAGTTTGTGATCGTCTTCATTGACGACATCTTAATTTACTCCAAGACGGAGGAGGAGCATACTGAGCACTTGAAGATTGTGTTGCAAGTGTTGAAAGAGAAAAAGCTATACGCTAAGCCGTCGAAATGCGAGTTATGGCTCAAGGCGGTGAAATTTCTGGGTCATGTGATTTCCACTGATGGAGTTGCAGTTGATCCTAACAAGATTGAGGCCGTGATGGACTGGGAGAGGCCCAGGACGGTTACAGAAGTGAGAAGCTTCTTGGGTTTGGCTGGCTACTATAGGAGGTTCATAGAGGGATTCTCCAAGATGGTGCTACCGATGACTCGCCTTACCCGAAAGGAGACTCCATTCGTGTGGACACATAAGTGTGAGAAGTGTTTCCAGGAGTTGAAGGAGAGACTGACTACTGCTCCAGTGTTAGTTCTTCCTGATCCTGCGGAACAGTTTGAGTTATACTGCGATGCCTCTGGTAAAGGACTAGGCTGTGTGCTGATGCAGAAAGGGAAAGCGGTTGCTTACGCTTCAAGACAGTTGAAACCTCATGAGGAGAACTACCCGACTCACGACTTGGAGTTGGCAGCCATTGTTTTTGCTTTCAAGATTTGGAGGCATTACCTGTTTGGCATGAAGTTTGCTGTATTCAGTGATCACAAGAGCCTGAAGTATCTGTTTGACCAGAAGGAGTTGAACATGAGGCAGCGAAGATGGATGGAGTTCTTGAAGGACTACGACTTTGAGTTGAGGTACCATCCTGGCAAGGCCAATGTGGTAGCCGATGCTTTGAGTCGGAAATCCGTGAGCTTATCCAGCTTGATGATGAGCGATTACGAGGTGATCGAAAAGTTCAGAGACTTGAGAGTGAACTCCTTGTTTGGGGGCGCACTGCTCGAAATGGAAACAGCAGAAGTGATTAACGAGCTGATGGAAAAGATTAAAGAGGCGCAAGTGCAAAGAGAGTGCCTTGATTATGTGAAGAACCAGGACGGTGTGTCTTGGAACGAGGATGGATTATTACTGTTTCAGAAGAGGATTGTTATTCCTCGAGGGCCATTGACCGAAGAGGTTATGACAGAGGCTCATAAGGGCCGGTTTACTATCCACCCTGGTGCCACAAAGATGTACCAGGACTTAAAGAGAAATTTTTGGTGGCCGGGCATGAAGAAGGACATAGCGGTCTACGTGTCCAAATGCCTTGTATGTCAGAAAGTAAAGATTGAGCACCAGAAACCGTCTGGTAAACTTCAACCTCTGGAGATTCCACAGTGGAAGTGGGAGAGTATTTCCATGGACTTCGTGGTGGGATTGCCTAAAACTCAGGCTGGTTGTGACTCTATCTGGGTCATTGTGGACAGATTGACCAAGTCTGCCCATTTTCTTCCAGTGAAGGTGAGCTTCACTACAGAGCAGTTGGCCAAGCTTTATGTCCGCGAGATTGTGAGGCTTCACGGGGTGCCCGAGAGTATCATCAGTGATAGGGACCCGAAGTTCACATCTCGGTTCTGGGAGGCGCTGCAGGAGGCTTTTGGTACGCAGTTGAGGTTGAGTACCGCCTATCACCCTCAGACTGACGGTCAGACTGAGCGGACCATCCAGACATTGGAGGACATGTTGAGAGCTTGCACGTTGGAGCAGGGCTCTGCATGGGATAGGTACCTTCCGTTGGTAGAATTCTCGTACAACAACAGTTTTCATGCTAGTCTGGGCATGGCACCCTACGAGGCGCTGTATGGTAGGAGGTGTCGGACTCCTACCTGCTGGTCTGAGGTTGGAGATAAAGAGCTATTTGGCTTGGACTTTGTCCAAGATACTACCCAGCAGATCCAGATGATCAGGGAAAAGTTGAAGCAGGCGCAGAATCGCCAGAAAAGCTACTATGATGTCAAGCATCGACCACTGGAGTTCAGTGAGGGTGAGCACGTGTTTGTGAAACTTTCACCTGTCACCGGTGTTGGACGGGCACTCGGAGTGAGGAAGTTGAGCCCTCGGTTCATTGGGCCCTACCAGATCCTTGGTAGAGTAGGACCTGTTGCCTATCGACTCGTCTTGCCTCCGAACCTAGCCAACATCCACGACGTGTTTCACGTGTCTCAGCTTCGGAAGTACATAGCAGACCCTTCGCACGTGGTGCAGCCGGATGATGTGGAGGTTCGGGAGAACCTAAAGACTCCCGTCGGACCACTCAAGATTCTCGATCGAGGCGAGAAACAGCTTAGAAGCAAGATCATTCCGATGGTCAAGGTGCAGTGGACTGGGCGTAGTCCCGAGGAGTGCACGTGGGAGCGAGAGGATGAGCTTCTCCGACAGTATCCCGACTTCCGAGACAGGTATGTTTCTGATTTTGAGGACAAAATCCTTAAAAAGGTGGGGTGAATGTAAGAACCCGCACCGCTAATTAAGGTAATTAGTGAATTAATTATGATAATTAGGAAATAATTTCATAATTGACCCTAATAATTATTATGAGGCTTAAATAATTATAATTAGTGGGTAAGAATGCTGAAAGTCGCTTTTCGGAAGAAAAGCGCAGATACCGGTTCTGCTACTCGGTATAAATGCGTACCGGAAAAGTATCCCGGAAAATTATAACGAATGCATGATAATTACTAGAATATTATGTAGGACTTGTAAAACAAGTTTCAAGTCAAAATGACGTAATCTGATGCCAGAACTGATACTGGCTATGGAAAAGCGCGTACCGGAAAGGTGCTCCGAAAAATAAAATAAAAATATGACAAATCTTAGAAAAATGTGTAGGTCTAGATTCCAAAGTTTGGGATCAAGATTTTTTACTTTGCTATTAAGGCCAATACTGCGCGTTATGGCTTAAACCCCTATATATACTAACTTTGCACAAAACCCTAGGCCATATTGGCCCCTCTACGTGAGTGTGTGAGTGCAGCAGCTGAGTGATCACCTTCCTTGTGTCCTCACCCCTTCCTCCATAGGCAAACCTCCAAAGTGACCACCTTTCTTCACCTTCCTCCCCTCTTTGCACCATGGTTGTGTGTGGCTGAGGTCTTTGTGTGTGTGGAGAGCTTTACCTTCTGTGTTGGTCACTGTTTGAGGGTGTGGAAGGGCTGAGTTGGGGTTGTGTGAGAGTTGTGAGTTTCTTCTTGGTTGTGGATGATCCAAGAAGCCACCTTTGTGAAGAAAGGACTCATCTTGGTGTGCATTTTCGTGCACCATTGTGTGGCCTGAGTTGAGGAGCTTGTGGAGAGCTCCAAGAGCACACCTAGCTCTATTTTGAGCTTTGGTAAGTTTCCTCACCTTTGATCTTAAGTTTTGATGCTTAAAGTTGATGTCTTGGCCATGTTTAATGAGTAAACAAGAAGGTATAATGAGTATGAACCTAAAATGGATTAAAGATGCATGCTTTAACGTGTACATGTGTTAAAAGTTGGATCTTTGGGTTGGATATTCACGAAATGCAGAAACTGCATTCTGTCGTGAGATATCCGGATATTTGTCGAACAGATATCCGGATATCGATATCCGGATATGGTATCCGGATATTGATATCCGGATATGGGATCTGGGTATCCGGATATTGTATATCCGGATATGACCAGTGTGATATCCGGATATGACATATCCGGATATGTCCCTTCTGATATCCGGATATCCTGGGTTTTCGAAGAACAGTAGCTATGCTGTGTGAACAGTAAGCTATTGGGGGTTTGTGGACCCTAGATTAAGGAAGTTTAACTTCTGTAATTAATGAACTAAGTCAGAATCACATGATTAAGGGCTTATGGCTTTGTTGGAAGCCTTAAGACGTAAAACGTAAAGGAAAGGCGTAGTCTTTAAGTTGTATGCTTGTGATGCATAAATATTGATGTATTGTTGGTCCATATCAGATTGTGATACTGCTGTTTTTTTTTGGACTTGAGAGTGGTTGGACTCTTGGCTTGGATAGCTAGCTTGCAAGGTAAGCTTTCGTGTCCTCGGTTTAGCCATTTTGTTGTTCCACCATATCCCATGGGGATGGGTTTATGCATGCTGTGTTACATGCTTTATTGTTTTGGAAAATGCTGTTGAGCTATTTATATGCAATGAGCTTTTATGAGATGCATGTGGTGTCCACCTATACGGTAAGCCTGAGTATGTGGTACATACAAGATGGTGAGGCTGTGGGTGAGGTGCAAGCGGTGTTCCTTGTACTCATGTAGGCATAGACGTATTCCTACATTTCTCTGGCCAGTAGATTTGTTAAGCACACATGGCATGATTGATTGCTGCATCGCATGATTTTGGAACTTATATTGTAAATACTGTTTCTGAACTTATATTACACATGTAAGTGAGCTTGGGGTGGAAACTCCTTGAGGACCCCTTGTCTTACTGAGATTTCTTGTTAGAGATCTCACCCCACGTTTGGGGACGCTTATTTCAGGATCAGGTAATGTTGAGGGCTCAGGTGGCAGGAGGCCAGAGCTGAGTTGATATTATGATATGCTGTCCTGCTGGTTTGACTGCTGTTATGTTTTCCGACTGTTGTTTATGTTTTCTGCTGAGTTTATGTTGAGACTGGTATTTGGGCATTGTTGCCTTATTTGGTGAGCATGGGGTTTGTCCATGCCACATGGTTTGATTATTGTCTCTTTAATTAAGTTGTAATTAAAGTATCAGGATTTTGACCCAGGCTATGTGTTGTAGTCCTGCGGCTTTAGATACTCACATTATATTTATGTACGAGGTATTCAGTTAGTTGTCTTGCAATTTACATACAGGCAGTATTTTATGAAATTGATTAAGTAATCAAGTTGGCTAAGGTTAATGACGTCATAATTGAATTAAAGAAAAAGTTATTCCGCATTTTAATTAAGCGTGGCTTAATACGATAGTATGTTAACAATCCGGGTTAACACGGGCTGTTACACTTATGATGGGAGCTCGGATCCAAAGGAGTTTGTAACTATTTTCCGATCGGCAATGTCATTATGTGGGGAATCAGACTCATTATTATGTCAGACATTCCCAGTTTTTTTGAGGAAGCAGGCGTTAGAATGGTTTACGGCGTTGCCAGTCAACTCCATTGACAGTTTGTCAGAGCTGTCTCTCCGGTTTATACAGCAGTTTGCCCATTGTGCGCCCCAGCCCAAATCCACACACAATTTATGTGGAGTAAGACAAAAGCCGGGAGAAAAAGTGAGAGAGTATTATGAGAGATTTCAAGCAGAAGCTAGGTATGTGAAGAGGTTAAAGAACCAAAAAGTTCAAGCATCTCCGAGCCAGGTTCCAGTGGGGCATATTTGCACTATAGTCGAAGGACGAGTAGGAGGAGGAGAATCAGGTAATGCCTGGAAAAAGCATTTGAAGATGTGCATGGCTATTTCGGAGAAGCCGCGTTTTAAAGAAGAAATAAGGAAGACGGATAGACAGGTAGTATTTGAAGATCTAGATGACGAAATATTAGATCTGGAGCATGATGATCCCTTGGTTATCTCAGGTTTACTAGCAAATTACCAAGTGGATAGCATGTTGGTAGATCCGGGGAGCTCGGTGGATATTATATTTTGAGATACGTTCCGAAGGATGGATTTGGATTGTGACCAGTTAGAACCATGTGGAGCTGACTTATTAGCATTTACAGGTGATAAGATTAGGCCATTAGGTACATCCCGTTGAGGTTGACTCTGGGTAAGGCACCCACACATAAAACAATTACGTTTTCGTTTGCAGTGGTAGATTGGGTTCAGCTTACAATATCATTTTGGGAAGACCATTTATGAAGAAGTTCAAGATCTTTCTGTCGATAGAACAATTGGCTATGAAGTTTGTGGCTAAAGACCACAATGTGAACATAGTAAGGGCAGATCAAGTGGTGGCTCAGAGTTGTTACAATATGAGTTTGCGAATGGGACAAGAGAGTAAAAAGGCAAAAATGGTTGCAGACAGGGGTGTGCAAAAAAATTGGTTCACTTGCCCTGCCCTTGATCTGACCTTGACCTGACCCATAAATATCTATTTTTTTGAACTGGTTTAAATACAGACCCACTTTTGTTTGGGTCAGTTTTAGACCTGACTTGTTTTAATAATGACCCATTGACCCAAAACTTGACCCATACCCATTATGTGAAAAAAAATCACAATTAAATTAAAAGGAAAATTTTAACGTAAAATAATTACGTCAAAATTTATTACGAAAAAATTTCCATCAAAATTTTTCGCAAATTTTTTTTTTGTCAAATTTTCTTTCAGAATCTAAATTTCGTCAAAATATTTCACAACAAAACATATTCATCAAAAATTTTGATGACACACATTTCCATTGAAATTGTTTGACGGAAAAAAATTTCATCAAAGGTGCGAACAGTGTCAGAAGTTTTCCAGCATACATCAGGCCCCTCGAGAGGAGTTATTCACAATTTCATCTCCTTGGCCATTTTTTAAATGGGGAATGGACCTTTTGGGCCCGTTTCCCAAAGCAGCTGGAGGTTTTAAGTACTTGATAGTCGCAGCCGACTACTATACGAAGTGGATAGAGGCTGAACCTCTTGCAACAATTACTGATCGGAAGGTTCAGAAGTTATTTATTGGGAAAATGGTTTGCAGATTTGGCATTCCGGCTATAGTCATCACAGATAATAGAACCCAGTTTATGGATAAAAAGTTTAGACAAATGGTGGCAGATTTGGGAGTGAAGCATAAGTTTCCCGCAGTGGAACACCCACAAACAAACGGGAAGGTGGAATATGCAAATAAGATATTGACAAACAGGTTGAAAAGAAGAGTGGAGAATTGTAAAGGAAGTTGGGTAGAAGAGTTATAAAACATATTATGGGGATACAGAACTTCAGTGCAGTCTAGCATTCAAGAAACCCCGTTCAAGATGACATACGGGTTTGATGCAATGCTTCCAGTAGAAGTCGGAGAACCATCATGGAGGAGAAGGATAATATCTGAAGAAAGAGAAGAAGAGAACAATGAAATGATGAAGATTGATTTGCAGTTGTTAGAAGAAGAGCGAGAAAAGCAGCATTAGTAGAAATGGCGTCCAAGCAGCGTGCAACAACGAGGTATAATCGGACGGTAGTTAAAAGAGCATTTCAAGTAGGAGATTTGGTGCTCAGGCGGGCAGATGTGGGAATAAAAATGCAAGAGATGGGAAGATGGCAACCAATTAGGAAGGTCCATACCGGGTAATAGTGACCACCAAGACAGGGGCCTACCAGATAGAGCATTTAGATGGAAAACCAATTCCACGATATTGGAATGCTGCCAAGTTGAAAAGGTATTTCAATTGAAGAAACCAAGATTTAGTGGGAAGTCGGATGGCAAGTTATGAACTTTAATCAGGATGCAGTTTAATTATGCTTTTCAGTTAGTATGTAGTATGTTGTTTAGGGAGATTATGCGTTGAAGTTATTTTGTGTTTAAATTAGGGTGAATTTGAATTTATGATATGTGCTGATGTTTCAATTCAATAAAGCCAGTTCGACAATAGTGTGTGTTAAAGGAAAATAAAGTCCCTTGCCGCCTTAATTGGCCTCTTGGGCACCTATTCAATTCCTACTCGGAAGCGGGAAGATAAAGTCCCTTGCCGCCTTAATTGGCCTCTTGGGCACCCGTTCAATTCCTACTCGGAAGCGCGAAGATAAAGTCCCTTGCCGCCTTAATTGGCCTCTTGGGCACCCGTTCAATTCCTACTCGGAAGCGGGAAATATTGGTCATCACGGGATAACTCCAAAAGATTAAAAGTTCCTAGTAAACATAAGGTTGCGAAATTGAACTAGGAAATAAGTACAAATAACATAGTCTTTTTGTTGGAAGTCGGAAAATTGATAGTAGATCTTGAATATTAATAGTTCCAAATACTAAAACAAGATGATAGGTCAAGATACAAAATATAAAGTCATTGCAGGAACAGGAGAAATAAAACTAAATACAAAATAAAGTGGCATTCCGCCCCTTCAAGTATCTTTTGGAACATCATCAGAAGCAGCATGATCAGAAGCAGGGTTGGAGCTCATACAGTCGGAGGGGCAGTCAGTAAGCACAGCAACAGAGCCTTTTTCATCATGAGTACAATGTCGCCCATTCTCTATGAAGTTGAAGGTCTCAATTATTTCTAAGTGAGGTAAAGGGGAGTCCGGGTGGAAAAACTTCACCAGGTCTACGACCCAACCACGAATTTGATGACCAAAAGCAATGTGTTTTGAATCCATGTCACCAGCAACTTGTTGTAAAGTTAAGATATCATTCTATAAAGTATCTACCTCTAGCTGCAGCTCGGCTACTCGAAGGTCAGAATCTTCAAAGTCTTTCTTCAAAACTTTGTGCTCGTCAGTCAACACCTGAGGGTCTTGTTTAAGAACAGTAAGTTCTTCATTCATCTTTATCCCTGAATCTTCACATTCTTTGAGTTTGAGTTGGAAGTCTTGAGCAACCAACTCAGCGATTTCAGCCTTTTTGACTAGGCGAGTTTGCTCCATTTGAAAGTTGGTTTTCAAAAGTTGTAAGTCTTTAAGCTCAGAAAGAAGTTGTTGGCGTTCAACTAGACGCCGAGGAGAATCTCGATTTCAAGATCTTCGCTCAACAGAGCCTCACCGATAACTTCGTCGGTCTTTACGAGTCACAGTCTCTCCAAAGCACACAGAAGCGCGTGCTTAGCCTTCTCTCTAATGCTAGATCCAACGGCATTACGCAGAGTCAGCTTGCTAAGCAGTTGCACATGGATGGAAATAACCTCCATTACATTTTGAGGAATCTCGAGTGTCAAGGCTTGATCGTTAAACACTCTGCTATTGAGAAGAAGAAACAAATCTCCACTCATGGTGAATCGAAGAATTATCCGTGTGTAGCTACGCATTTAGTTTACTTGCATCGCTATGCGAAACAACAACTTTCTTCTCATCAGAGGTTTGAATTTGAAATCACTAAATGTAACATGTAACAGCCCGTGTTAACCCGGATTGTTAACACACTATCGTATTAAGCCACGCTTAATTAAAATGCGGAATAACTTTTTCTTTAATTCAATTATGACGACATTAACCTTAGCCAACTTGATTACTTAGTCAATTTCATAAAATACTGCCTGTATGTAAATTGCAAGACAACTAACTGAATACCTCGTACATAAATAATAAGTGAGTATCTAAAGCCACAGGACTACAACACGTAGCCTGGGTCAAAATCCTGATACTTTAATTACAACATTAAATTAAAAGACAATAGTCAAACCATGTGGCATGGACAAACCCCATGCTCACCAAATAAGGCAACAATGCCCAATAACAGTCTCAACATAATAACTCAAACAAAGCGGAAAACATAACAGCAGTCAATCCAGCAGGACAGCATATCATAACTATCAACTCAGCTCTGGCCTCCTGCCACCTGAGCCCTCAACATTACCTGATCCTGAAATAAGCGTCCCCAAACGTGGGGTGAGATCTCTAACAAGAAATCTCAGTAAGACAAGGGGTCCTCAAGGAGTTTCCACCCCAAGCTCACTTACATGTGTAATATAAGTTCAAAAACAGTATTTACAATATAAGTTCCAAAACTATGCGATGCAGCAATTAATCATGCCATGTGTGCTTAACAAATCTACTGGCCAGAGAAATGTAGGAATACGTCTATGCCTACATGAGTACAAGGATACTACCTGCACCTCACCCACAGCCTCACCATCTTGTATGTACTACATACTCAGGCTTACCGTATAGGTGGACACCACATGCATCTCATAAAAGCACATTGCATATAAATAGCTCAACAGCATTTCCAAAACATTAAAGCATGTAACACAGCATGCATAAACCCATCCCCATGGGACATGGTGGAACAACAAAATGGCTAAACCGAGGACACGAAAGCTTACCTTGCAAGCTAGCTATCCAAGCCAAGAGTCCAACCACACTCAAGTCCAAAAAACAGCAGTATCACAATCTGATATGGACCAACAATACATCAATATTTATGCATCACAAGCATACAACTTAAAGACTACGCCTTTCCTTTACGTTTTACGTCTTAAGGCTTCCAACAAAGCCATAAGCCCTTAATCATGTGATTCTGACTTAGTTCATTAATTACAGAAGTTAAACTTCCTTAATCTAGGGTCCACAAACCCCCAATAGCTTACTGTTCACACAGCACAGCTACTGTTCTTCGAAACCCAGGATATCCGGATATCAGAAGGGACATATCCGGATATGTCATATCCGGATATCACACTGGTCATATCCGGATATACAATATCCGGATACCCAGATCCCATATCCGGATATCAATATCCGGATACCATATCCGGATATCTCACGACAGAATGCAGTTTCTGCATTTCGTGAATATCCAACCCAAAGATCCAACTTTTAACACATGTACACGTTAAAGCATGCATCTTTAATCCATTTTAGGTTCATACACATTATACCTTCTTGTTTACTCATTAAACATGGCCAAGACATCAACTTTAAGCATCAAAACTTAAGATCAAAGGTGAGGAAACTTACCAAAGCTCAAAACAGAGCAAGGTGTGCTCTTGGAGCTCTCCCAAGACACTTCAAACTCAGCCTAGGTAGGAGCACGAAAATGACAACACAAAGATGGGTTCTTGCACCACAAGATGGCTCCTTGGCACCCCCAATGCCAAGCCAAAGGTTCAAGTCACTCAAACTCACCAACTCAGCCTACTAACCTCACACACAACAGCTGAAACACAGCCAAGAACACTCCTTTCACTCTCACAAGGATGATCACAAGTGTTTATGAAGAGGAAAGGGAAGGAATGGTGAAGAAGATTGAAGGAGAAAGGTCACCAAGCTCACAAATGGTGGAAGAATGCATTGCAACAGTGCCAAGCATTCAGAAACAGCCTCCTCCACGTTCAATATGGGCATGCCTAGGGTTTTGTGCCCTTAGTGTGTCTATTTATAGGCACAAGGCCACTAATCGCGCAGTATTAGCCTTAATAGCAAAGTAAAAGATCTTGATCCAAAACTTTGGAATCTAGACCTACACATTTTTCTAAGATTTGTCATATTTTTATTTTATTTTTCGGAGCACCTTTCCGGTACGCGCTTTTCCATAGCCAGTATCAGTTCTGGCATCAGACTACGTTATTTTGACTTGAAACTTGTTTTACAAGTCCTACATAATATTCTAGTAATTATCATGCATTCGTTATAATTTTCCGGGAGACTTTTCCGGTACGCATTTATACCGAGTTGCAGAACCGGTATCTGCGCTTTTCTTCCGAAAAGCGACTTTCAGCATTTTTACTCACTCAGTATAATTATTTAAGCCCAATATTAATTATTTAGGTCAATTATGAAATCCTTTCCTAATTATCATAATTAATTTACTAATTACCTTAATTAGCGGTGCGGGTTCTTACATTCACCCCACCTTTTTAAGGATTTTGTCCTCAAAATCAGAAACATACCTGTCTCGAAAGTCGGGATACTTCCGGAGAAGCTCATCCTCTCGCTCCCACGTGCACTCCTCGGGACTACGCCTAGTCCACTGCACGTTGACCATCGGAATGATCTTGCTTCTAAGCTGTTTCTCGCCTCGATCGAGAATCTTGAGTGGTCCGACGGGAGTCTTTAGGTTCTCCCGAACCTCCACGTCATCCGGCTGCACCACGTGCGAAGGATCTGCTATGTACTTCCGAAGCTGAGACACGTGAAACACGTCGTGGATGTTGGCTAAGTTCGGAGGTAAGGCAAGTCGATAGGCAACAGGTCCTACTCTACCAAGGATCTGGTATGGCCCAACGAATCGCGGGCTCAACTTCCTCACTCCGAGTGCCCGTCCAACACCGGTGACAGGTGAAAGTTTCACAAACACGTGCTCACCCTCACTGAACTCCAGCGGTCGATGCTTGACATCATAGTAGCTTTTCTGGCGATTCTGCGCCTGCTTCAACTTTTCCCTGATCATTTGGATCTGCAGGGTAGTATCTTGGACAAAGTCCAAGCCAAATAGCTCTTTATCTCCAACCTCAGACCAGCAGGTAGGAGTCCGACACCTCCTACCATACAGCGCCTCGTAGGGTGCCATGCCCAGACTAGCATGAAAACTGTTGTTGTACGAGAATTCTACCAACGGAAGGTACCTATCCCATGCAGAGCCCTGCTCCAACGTGCAAGCTCTCAACATGTCCTCCAATGTCTGGATGGTCCGCTCAGTCTGTCCGTCAGTCTGAGGGTGATAGGCGGTACTCAATCTCAACTGCGTACCAAAAGCCTCCTGCAGCGCCTCCCAGAACCGAGATGTGAACTTCGGGTCCCTATCACTGATGATACTCTCGGGCACCTCGTGAAGCCTCACAATCTTGCGGACATAAAGCTTGGCCAACTGCTCTGTAGTGAAGCTCACCTTCACTGGAAGAAAATGGGCAGACTTGGTCAATCTGTCCACTATGACCCAGATAGAGTCACAACCAGCCTGAGTTTTAGGCAATCCCACCACGAAGTCCATGGAAATACTCTCCCACTTCCACTGTGGAATCTCAAGAGGTTGAAGTTTACCAGACGGTTTCTGGTGCTCAATCTTTACCTTCTGACATATAAGGCATTTGGACACGTAGACCGCTATGTCCTTCTTCATGCCCGGCCACCAAAAATTTCTCTTTAAGTCCTGGTACATTTTTGTGGCACCAGGGTGGATAGTAAATCGGCCCTTATGAAGTTGAAGGTCTCAATTATTTCTAAGTGAGGTAAAGGGGAGTCCGGGTGGAAAAACTTCACCAGGTCTACGACCCAACCACGAATTTGATGACCAAAAGCAATGTGTTTTGAATCCATGTCACCAGCAACTTGTTGTAAAGTTAAGATATCATTCTATAAAGTATCTACCTCTAGCTGCAGCTCGGCTACTCGAAGGTCAGAATCTTCAAAGTCTTTCTTCAAAACTTTGTGCTCGTCAGTCAACACCTGATGGTCTTGTTTAAGAACAGTAAGTTCTTCATTCATCTTTATCCCTGAATCTTCACATTCTTTGAGTTTGAGTTGGAAGTCTTGAGCAACCAACTCATCGATTTCAGCCTTTTTGACTAGGCGAGTTTGCTCCATTTGAAAGTTGGTTTTCAAAAGTTGTAAGTCTTTAAGCTCAGAAAGAAGTTGTTGGCGTTCAACTAGACGCCGAGGAGAATCTCGATTTCAAGATCTTCGCTCAACAGAGCCTCACCGATAACTTCGTCGGTCTTTACGAGTCACAGTCTCTCCAAAGCACACAGAAGCGCGTGCTTAGCCTTCTCTCTAATGCTAGATCCAACGGCATTACGCAGAGTCAGCTTGCTAAGCAGTTGCACATGGATGGAAATAACCTCCATTACATTTTGAGGAATCTCGAGTGTCAAGGCTTGATCGTTAAACACTCTGCTATTGAGAAGAAGAAACAAATCTCCACTCATGGTGAATCGAAGAATTATCCGTGTGTAGCTACGCATTTAGTTTACTTGCATCGCTATGCGAAACAACAACTTTCTTCTCATCAGAGGTTTGAATTTGAAATCACTAAATGTAACATGTAACAGCCCGTGTTAACCCGGATTGTTAACACACTATCGTATTAAGCCACGCTTAATTAAAATGCGGAATAACTTTTTCTTTAATTCAATTATGACGACATTAACCTTAGCCAACTTGATTACTTAGTCAATTTCATAAAATACTGCCTGTATGTAAATTGCAAGACAACTAACTGAATACCTCGTACATAAATAATAAGTGATTATCTAAAGCCACAGGACTACAACACGTAGCCTGGGTCAAAATCCTGATACTTTAATTACAACATTAAATTAAAAGACAATAGTCAAACCATGTGGCATGGACAAACCCCATGCTCACCAAATAAGGCAACAATGCCCAATAACAGTCTCAACATAATAACTCAAACAAAGCGGAAAACATAACAGCAGTCAATCCAGCAGGACAGCATATCATAACTATCAACTCAGCTCTGGCCTCCTGCCACCTGAGCCCTCAACATTACCTGATCCTGAAATAAGCGTCCCCAAACGTGGGGTGAGATCTCTAACAAGAAATCTCAGTAAGACAAGGGGTCCTCAAGGAGTTTCCACCCCAAGCTCACTTACATGTGTAATATAAGTTCAAAAACAGTATTTACAATATAAGTTCCAAAACTATGCGATGCAGCAATTAATCATGCCATGTGTGCTTAACAAATCTACTGGCCAGAGAAATGTAGGAATACGTCTATGCCTACATGAGTACAAGGATACTACCTGCACCTCACCCACAGCCTCACCATCTTGTATGTACTACATACTCAGGCTTACCATATAGGTGGACACCACATGCATCTCATAAAAGCACATTGCATATAAATAGCTCAACAGCATTTCCAAAACATTAAAGCATGTAACACAGCATGCATAAACCCATCCCCATGGGACATGGTGGAACAACAAAATGGCTAAACCGAGGACACGAAAGCTTACCTTGCAAGCTAGCTATCCAAGCCAAGAGTCCAACCACACTCAAGTCCAAAAAACAGCAGTATCACAATCTGATATGGACCAACAATACATCAATATTTATGCATCACAAGCATACAACTTAAAGACTACGCCTTTCCTTTACGTTTTACGTCTTAAGGCTTCCAACAAAGCCATAAGCCCTTCATCATGTGATTCTGACTTAGTTCATTAATTACAGAAGTTAAACTTCCTTAATCTAGGGTCCACAAACCCCCAATAGCTTACCGTTCACACAGCACAGCTACTGTTCTTCGAAACCCAGGATATCCGGATATGTCATATCCGGATATCACACTGGTCATATCCGGATATACAATATCCGGATACCCAGATCCCATATCCGGATATCAATATCCGGATACCATATCCGGATATTTCACGACAGAATGCAGTTTCTGCATTTCGTGAATATCCAACCCAAAGATCCAACTTTTAACACATGTACACGTTAAAGCATGCATCTTTAATCCATTTTAGGTTCATACACATTATACCTTCTTGTTTACTCATTAAACATGGCCAAGACATCAACTTTAAGCATCAAAACTTAAGATCAAAGGTGAGGAAACTTACCAAAGCTCAAAACAGAGCAAGGTGTGCTCTTGGAGCTCTCCCAAGACACTTCAAACTCAGCCTAGGTAGGAGCACGAAAATGACAACACAAAGATGGGTTCTTGCACCACAAGATGGCTCCTTGGCACCCCCAATGCCAAGCCAAAGGTTCAAGTCACTCAAACTCACCAACTCAGCCTACTAACCTCACACACAACAGCTGAAACACAGCCAAGAACACTCCTTTCACTCTCACAAGGATGATCACAAGTGTTTATGAAGAGGAAGGGGAAGGAATGGTGAAGAAGATTGAAGGAGAAAGGTCACCAAGCTCACAAATGGTGGAAGAATGCATTGCAACAGTGCCAAGCATTCAGAAACAGCCTCCTCCACGTTCAATATGGGCATGCCTAGGGTTTTGTGCCCTTAGTGTGTCTATTTATAGGCACAAGGCCACTAATCGCGCAGTATTAGCCTTAATAGCAAAGTAAAAGATCTTGATCCAAAACTTTGGAATCTAGACCTACGATTTTTTATAAGATTTGTCATATTTTTATTTTATTTTTCGGAGCACCTTTCCGGTACGCGCTTTTCCATAGCCAGTATCAGTTCTGGCATCAGACTACGTTATTTTGACTTGAAACTTGTTTTACAAGTCCTACATAATATTCTAGTAATTATCATGCATTCGTTATAATTTTCCGGGATACTTTTCCGGTACGCATTTATACCGAGTAGCAGAACCGGTATCTGCGCTTTTATTCCGAAAAGCGACTTTCAGCATTTTTACTCACTCAGTATAATTATTTAAGCCCAATATTAATTATTTAGGTCAATTATGAAATCCTTTCCTAATTATCATAATTAATTTACTAATTACCTTAATTAGCGGTGCGGGTTCTTACATTCACCCCACCTTTTTAAGGATTTTGTCCTCAAAATCAGAAACATACCTGTCTCGAAAGTCGGGATACTTTCGAAGCAGCTCATCCTCTCGCTCCCACGTGCACTCCTCGGGACTACGCCCAGTCCACTGCACCTTGACCATCGGAATGATCTTGCTTCTAAGCTGTTTCTCGCCTCGATCGAGAATCTTGAGTGGTCCGACGGGAGTCTTTAGGTTCTCCCGAACCTCCACGTCATCCGGCTGCACCACGTGCGAAGGATCTGCTATGTACTTCCGAAGCTGAGACACGTGAAACACGTCGTGGATGTTGGCTAAGTTCGGAGGTAAGGCAAGTCGATAGGCAACAGGTCCTACTCTACCAAGGATCTGGTATGGCCCAACGAATCGCGGGCTCAACTTCCTCACTCCGAGTGCCCGTCCAACACCGGTGACAGGTGAAAGTTTCACAAACACGTGCTCACCCTCACTGAACTCCAGCGGTCGATGCTTGACATCATAGTAGCTTTTCTGGCGATTCTGCGCCTGCTTCAACTTTTCCCTGATCATTTGGATCTGCAGGGTAGTATCTTGGACAAAGTCCAAGCCAAATAGCTCTTTATCTCCAACCTCAGACCAGCAGGTAGGAGTCCGACACCTCCTACCATACAGCGCCTCGTAGGGTGCCATGCCCAGACTAGCATGAAAACTGTTGTTGTACGAGAATTCTACCAACGGAAGGTACCTATCCCATGCAGAGCCCTGCTCCAACGTGCAAGCTCTCAACATGTCCTCCAATGTCTGGATGGTCCACTCAGTCTGTCCGTCAGTCTGAGGGTGATAGGCGGTACTCAATCTCAACTGCGTACCAAAAGCCTCCTGCAGCGCCTCCCAGAACCGAGATGTGAACTTCGGGTCCCTATCACTGATGATACTCTCGGGCACCCCGTGAAGCCTCACAATCTCGCGGACATAAAGCTTGGCCAACTGCTCTGTAGTGAAGCTCACCTTCACTGGAAGAAAATGGGCAGACTTGGTCAATCTGTCCACTATGACCCAGATAGAGTCACAACCAGCCTGAGTTTTAGGCAATCCCACCACGAAGTCCATGGAAATACTCTCCCACTTCCACTGTGGAATCTCAAGAGGTTGAAGTTTACCAGACGGTTTCTGGTGCTCAATCTTTACCTTCTGACATATAAGGCATTTGGACACGTAGACCGCTATGTCCTTCTTCATGCCCGGCCACCAAAAATTTCTCTTTAAGTCCTGGTACATTTTTGTGGCACCAGGGTGGATAGTAAATCGGCCCTTATGAGCCTCTGCCATAACCTCTTCGGTCAATGGCCCTCGAGGAATAACAATCCTCTTCTGGAACAGCAGCAAACCATCCTCGTTCCAAGACACACCGTCCTGGTTCTTCACATAATCAAGGCACTCTCTCTGCACTTGCGCCTCTTTAATCTTTTCCATCAGCTCATTAATCACCTCTGCTATTTCCATTTCGAGCAGTGCACCCCCAAACAAGGAGTTCACTCTCAAGTCTCTGAACTTTTCAATTACCTCGTAGTCGCTCATCATCAAGCTGGATAGGCTCACGGATTTCCGACTCAAAGCATCGGCTACCACATTGGCCTTGCCAGGATGGTACCTCAATTCAAAGTCGTAGTCCTTCAAGAACTCCATCCATCTTCGCTGTCTCATGTTCAACTCCTTCTGGTCAAACAGATACTTCAGGCTCTTGTGATCACTGAATACAGCAAACTTCATGCCAAACAGGTAATGCCTCCAAATCTTGAAAGCAAAAACAATGGCTGCCAACTCCAAGTCGTGAGTCGGGTAGTTCTCCTCATGAGGTTTCAACTGTCTTGAAGCATAGGCAACAGCTTTCCCTTTCTGCATCAACACACAGCCTAGCCCCTTTCCAGAGGCATCGCAGTATAACTCAAACTGTTCCGCAGGATCAGGAAGAACTAACACTGGAGCAGTAGTCAGTCTCTCCTTCAACTCCTGGAAACACTTCTCACACTCATGTGTCCACACGAATGGAGTCTCCTTTCGGGTAAGGCGAGTCATTGGTAGCACCATCTTGGAGAATCCCTCTATGAATCTCCTGTAGTACCCTGCCAAACCCAAGAAGCTTCTCACTTCTGTAACCGTCTTGGGCCTCTCCCAATCCATCACGGCCTCAATCTTGTTAGGATCAACTGCAACTCCATCAGCGGAAATCACATGACCCAGAAATTTCACCGCCTTGAGCCAGAACTCGCATTTCGACGGCTTAGCGTATAGCTTTTTCTCTTTCAACACTTGCAACACAATCTTCAAGTGCTCAGTATGCTCCTCTTCCGTCTTGGAGTAAATTAAGATGTCGTCAATGAAGACGATCACAAACTGATCCAGGTACGGCTGGAAGATCCTGTTCATGTAGTCCATGAACACTGCGGGTGCATTTGTGAGTCCAAACGGAATCACCAAGTACTCATAATGCCCGTACCTCGAGCGAAACGCTGTCTTTGGGACATCCTCCGGCTTTACCCGTATCTGATGGTAACCGGACCGGAGGTCTATCTTGGAATACACGCAAGCACCCCTGAGCTGATCCAGCAAATCATCAATGCGTGGAAGAGGGTACTTGTTCTTGATTGTCACCTTGTTCAACTGTCTGTAGTCGGTGCACAACCGCATGGTCCCATCTTTCTTTTTCACAAAAATGACCGGTGCTCCCCAAGGAGACACACTCGGCCGTATAAAATCTTTCGCTGAAAGCTCCTCGATATGCTTCTTCAGCTCCGCCAACTCTGGTGGCGACATCCGGTATGGAGCCAACGATATAGGCCCCACACCAGGCAATAAGTCTATGGAGAACTCTATCTCCCTCTGCGGTGGAAACTCAGGAATCTCCTCGGGAAACACCTCGAGGAATTCCCTCACCACAGGAATGCCAGTGAGATCCTCCTGTGTCCCACTCACCAAACCTCCCAACATGACATAGCCAAATGCCCCTGCTCTCAAGGCCCTCCTCGCCTGCAGGACTGAAATGAACGGTGAGGAACTGGCTGTGGACCCACCCGGAGACATCACCACTCTCTTGGCACAGCAGTCAATCAATGCACAGTTTCTGGACAACCAATCCATGCCCAGAATAATCTCAAGGTTGGCCATCGGCAATCCTATCAGATCTACCGAGAAGTCACGGCCATCCCACTGAAACGCTACATCGCGATGAACAGTGGAGGTCAAACATTTTTCTCCGGTGGCGGTGGTCACCCGCATCGGTGGAGAAAGCACATCACTGGGCAACTCAAGCCCCACAGCAATAGGGGTAGCAACAAAAGAGTGCGTTGCCCCGGAATCAAACAGCACATCAATAGCTGAACCACCAATGGTAACAGTACCTCTGACCAGGTTCGGAGCTCTGTCCGACTGCTGACGATCAAGTGTGTACACTCGCCCTGTAGTAGGTGGCACCGCTGGTGCCCCAGAAGGAACCATCTGCAATGGCACAGCCTGCACTGCAGCAACTCTCGCCGTCGGGCAATCTCTGGAATAGTGGCCCTCCTTGCCACACTGGAAGCAAATCAGCTGTCCGGTGGAACACGGCCCAAAGTGTGACTTCCCGCATCCCGAGCATCTGGGAGCAGGAGGTCTAGCTGTGTTCCCCTGAGTGAAAGTCTTTTTGAACTGGTTAGGCGTTTGCTTAGCCGCCATCTGCTTGCCCTTGCCCTTGTTTGTAAAATTTTTGTTCCTCCAGGGAGTGGAACCGCCGGTACCCTGTGGCACCTCAATCTTGGCCTTCTTGGCCTGACTCGCCCGGCAGTAGTCCTCAATGTCGCGGCACTGCTGTACTAAAGCTCCGAAGTCTCTCGAAGCAGAACCAGCAAGATGTCCGGCAATATCCTCATTAAGTCCCCTCCGGAACTTAGCCGCAAGAAAAACGGGAGTCGGTCTCGCCATGCGGAAATGAGAGAACTTGACCAGCTCATTAAACTTGGCCAGGTACTCGTCGACAGACAACGAGCCCTGAACCAACCGGTCAAACTCCCCCTGCTTCCTCTCCTGTGAGTCATAAGGGAAGTACTGGCCCAGAAAGCACTCCTCGAAGAATGGCCACGTCATCACACGGCCCTGCATCTCGTAGACATGAGCAATGTTGGTCCACCACTCATGGGCCTCGCCCTCCAGCATGTAAGTGGCGAACATCAGCTTCTGCGGATCGGTACACTGCATGATCCGGAAGATCTTGTCCAACGCCTGTAGCCATCTGGCAGCAGCAATGGGATCATAAGATCCGTCGAAAGTAGGTGGCTTATGCTTGCGGAAAGCATTCAGCCGGCGATCGATCTCGTCACGATCCTCAGCAAATACGGGGATGGTCTGCATAGCCCCCGTCAAGTGACTGCCCTCACCCATCTGGCTCTGGGTGTCCTCCTGTTGACTAGGCGGAGGTGGAGGCGGTGGCGGCGGTGGAGGTGGTGGAGGACACTGGCCAGCAGCAGGACCCGCCCTCAACTCCTCCAACATGACCCTCATCATAGTCATGTTGGCCATCCGGTTCTCCTCCAGAACCTCTGCCGTGGTTCGCCGGTTCGCATCTCGAATAGCGTCCAGCATCGCCTGATTCGCCAACCTCGTGGCTTCCTGGTCGGCTAGTCGGGCCGCCTGCATCTCAGCCAATGCAGCCAGGATAGGATCCGATTGATCCTCGCTCGTACTAGTGTTCCTCCTTGGTGGCACCATGACTCTGCACAAGTTACACAAAGAATGAGTTGATCAGGCCCATGCCATGTGGTCACATATGCGTTATCATAACACACACCAATCAGAGAGAACGCCAAGTAGACACGCAACGACACATCCTAAGTTATTGCAATACATACAGGCTTTTCCCTAGAAGGTGCTCTGATACCATAAAATGTAACAGCCCGTGTTAACCCGGATTGTTAACACACTATCGTATTAAGCCACGCTTAATTAAAATGCGGAATAACTTTTTCTTTAATTCAATTATGACGACATTAACCTTAGCCAACTTGATTACTTAGTCAATTTCATAAAATACTGCCTGTATGTAAATTGCAAGACAACTAACTGAATACCTCGTACATAAATAATAAGTGAGTATCTAAAGCCACAGGACTACAACACGTAGCCTGGGTCAAAATCCTGATACTTTAATTACAACATTAAATTAAAAGACAATAGTCAAACCATGTGGCATGGACAAACCCCATGCTCACCAAATAAGGCAACAATGCCCAATAACAGTCTCAACATAATAACTCAAACAAAGCGGAAAACATAACAGCAGTCAATCCAGCAGGACAGCATATCATAACTATCAACTCAGCTTTGGCCTCCTGCCACCTGAGCCCTCAACATTACTTGATCCTGAAATAAGCGTCCCCAAACGTGGGGTGAGATCTCTAACAAGAAATCTCAGTAAGACAAGGGGTCCTCAAGGAGTTTCCACCCCAAGCTCACTTACATGTGTAATATAAGTTCAAAAACAGTATTTACAATATAAGTTCCAAAACTATGCGATGCAGCAATTAATCATGCCATGTGTGCTTAACAAATCTACTGGCCAGAGAAATGTAGGAATACGTCTATGCCTACATGAGTACAAGGATACTACCTGAACCTCACCCACAGCCTCACCATCTTGTATGTACTACATACTCAGGCTTATCGTATAGGTGGACACCACATGCATCTCATAAAAGCACATTGCATATAAATAGCTCAACAGCATTTCCAAAACATTAAAGCATGTAACACAGCATGCATAAACCCATCCCCATGGGACATGGTGGAACAACAAAATGGCTAAACCGAGGACACGAAAGCTTACCTTGCAAGCTAGCTATCCAAGCCAAGAGTCCAACCACACTCAAGTCCAAAAAACAGCAGTATCACAATCTGATATGGACCAACAATACATCAATATTTATGCATCACAAGCATACAACTTAAAGACTACGCCTTTCCTTTACGTTTTACGTCTTAAGGCTTCCAACAAAGCCATAAGCCCTTAATCATGTGATTCTGACTTAGTTCATTAATTACAGAAGTTAAACTTCCTTAATCTAGGGTCCACAAACCCCCAATAGCTTACTGTTCACACAGCACAGCTACTGTTCTTCGAAACCCAGGATATCCGGATATCAGAAGGGACATATCCGGATATGTCATATCCGGATATCACACCGGTCATATCCGGATATACAATATCCGGATACCCAGATCCCATATCCGGATATCAATATCCGGATACCATATCCGGATATCGATATCCGGATATCTGTTCGACAAATATCCGGATATCTCACGACAGAATGCAGTTTCTGCATTTCGTGAATATCCAACCCAAAGATCCAACTTTTAACACATGTACACGTTAAAGCATGCATCTTTAATCCATTTTAGGTTCATACACATTATACCTTCTTGTTTACTCATTAAACATGGCCAAGACATCAACTTTAAGCATCAAAACTTAAGATCAAAGATGAGGAAACTTACCAAAGCTCAAAACAGAGCAAGGTGTGCTCTTGGAGCTCTCCCAAGACACTTCAAACTCAGCCTAGGTAGGAGCACGAAAATGACAACACAAAGATGGGTTCTTGCACCACAAGATGGCTCCTTGGCACCACCAATGCCAAGCCAAAGGTTCAAGTCACTCAAACTCACTAACTCAGCCTACTAACCTCACACACAGCAGCTGAAACACAGCCAAGAACACTCCTTTCACTCTCACAAGGATGATCACAAGTGTTTATGAAGAGGAAAGGGAAGGAATGGTGAAGAAGATTGAAGGAGAAAGGTCACCAAGCTCACAAATGGTGGAAGAATGCATTGCAACAGTGCCAAGCATTCAGAAACAGCCTCCTCCACGTTCAATATGGGCATGCCTAGGGTTTTGTGCCCTTAATGTGTCTATTTATAGGCACAAGGCCACTAATCGCGCAGTATTAGCCTTAATAGCAAAGTAAAAGATCTTGATCCCAAACTTTGGAATCTAGACCTACACATTTTTCTAAGATTTGTCATATTTTTATTTTATTTTTCGGAGCACCTTTCCGGTACGCGCTTTTCCATAGCCAGTATCAGTTCTGGCATCAGACTACGTTATTTTGACTTGAAACTTGTTTTACAAGTCCTACATAATATTCTAGTAATTATCATGCATTCGTTATAATTTTCCGGGATACTTTTCCGGTACGCATTTATACCGAGTAGCAGAACCGGTATCTGCGCTTTTCTTCCGAAAAGCGACTTTCAGCATTTTTACTCACTCAGTATAATTATTTAAGCCCAATATTAATTATTTAGGTCAATTATGAAATCCTTTCCTAATTATCATAATTAATTTACTAATTACCTTAATTAGCGGTGCGGGTTCTTACATAACACCTCTGAGGATGTTGATGAGGATGCTGATGGAGCCACGCTGCAAAGAGATGTCCTTCTTAAGGATTATGCATTTGGAATGATGCATTTATCTTCTGTAAAGAACAAATACTTAATTTCTGTATTAGACTATTAGGTTTTGGGCACTGTTGGGTTTTGGGCATTGCTTACGGATTATGATTTTGACATTAACTACACGTTTGGCCAATTACACCACACAAAAATGAAGGGTCAAAGATTCTGTTGTTTCCCATTAAATAAGTTAACCTGTTATTATTTTTTAAATATTTAAAATAAGTTGGATTTCTTATGGGGAATGTAACCGTCCATTAAACATGCTACTTCTTAATCATTAAAAAGAACAGCAAACGTGTAGAATATGAACAGATATTAGATAATTAAATGTTCTTTCAGTAGTATTAAATCTGTTTGTTTCACGAGAAGTATCATTAAAATGAACGACTGTGTAATCAATTGATTTTAGTTTTTCCATTAATGACTGTTCATATGAATCGACGTAAAAAATTCAAACCAATTACATTGTTTCGTTCGATGTTTGAATTTCTGAATCATTACTTCTGCGCTTCAACCGAATCATTGTTCTTTATATATTCTGCACTTCTCTATTTTTATTTCCATTCCTTCTTCGAAAAACTTCAATGGCCGAGTCATCTTCTACCAAATGAAAAAGGATTGACATTCAAGGACTCGGGTCGCTGCAAGATCTCCCAGACGATTTAATGCTGACAATATTTGGAAAGTTAGCATCGCATTCAATCGAAGATATTTGCAACATCAAACTTACTTGCAAAGAATATCTTCATCTCGCAAAAGATGATTACATTTACGAAAATGCTTCAATTGAGAAGTGTCCCCTAGGTCTATTGGAATAGGTTACCCATACAAATAAAATTTTTCATCGAACGGATGGGAATGGATTGGAATAAAAGGAAAAGTGTACGAGATATTTTTCAATTCACAGGAAGCGTTCAACCGAGAACAACAACTCATATTCTTAAAACTTTGTAGAGAGTGTGGCAACCCTGAAATTTTGTACTGTGATGGAATGGTAAGTTATTTCAAAGAAACGTCCAATTCTAAGACACAAATGTGGGCTTTTGAAGCCTTGAGGACTGCAGCGCTCAAGGGTCACAGTGATGGCAAGTATGTTTATTGCACGTTGTTGATGTGTTGCGATGATCAAGGTCAAAGAAATCATGGATTTGAAATATTTTGTTCTCTGGATAATTCGAGCAGTATACCACAATGCAGACGAGTGAATTCTTTTCTCAGAGGCTTGTGGGTGCGTCAAAAAATTGTTCGAAACCATCTGTTAAATTTCTGCAATTCAGACGAGTGCAGAATAAAAAATGGATCGATGGAACGTTCACCGTGGGATGATGATGAAATGAATAATAGTATTGGGATTACGTGTTTGTTTTGCAAGGCAGATTTTGAAGTCCATTTGTTTTGTACAATGTTTGCAGTGTAATTGGATTTTCTATATTTGTATTTTGCTCCTTTTTTTGTTGAACTATGTGTTTAGAGTGTTTTCTTGTTTTTGCTTGGAATGCTATTATTTTACGTGTTGTTTTCTTTGTATCATAATAATGACAGATTGACGATTCAAGTTATTTAATTGGAAAACTAATTGCAATTCCAACAACCAATACAAATTCATTTTTTGTTCCACGTTTTGTGTTATCAAGTGTAATTAATTTTGAAATTAAAAGTATCGAAGAATTCATAATTGCAATAATTTGGTATTGGTATATGTTACATTGGAAATGAAAGGGCTTTTAATGATGAGTGATGAATGCACCTGATGGCTATTGGTATTCTCAATCAACATGGTAAATATTAATAGGAGAGAAAGTCCATTGGTGAATCAACAACCTATTGGTTTAAGAAAAGGCTTAGCAATTAAGAGTTGTGGGGAATATGAACGGTCATCTCATTCAAATAGCCCATTTGAATGATATATATATACATATGTACTTATGTATTTATATATCCATAACCCTTCTTCCTATTCCCAAATCTGCCTACGATCCTTTAAAAGAATCTTTCTAAATTGTTGAAACTTATACGAACGTAAATAAAACAATGGTTGATGTTAAACTCTTCCAAATGATTTGTTATTGTACATTTTCGCAAAGGTGGCGGCCCAATCAATCGAAGATATCAGCAATGTCAAACTCTGTTACAAAGATTTTTTGCCAATTACAGAGCATGATTTTGTGTATAAACATGCTTCGTTAGAGAAGTTCGCAATTGCTTCACTGGAATGGATAAGCGACCAAAAACCCTTCTGGCATGTAGTAGAAATGGATTGTGAGGGTGAAGGAGAATTCAATAAAGCATCAAAAGTGTACAGTTCTGAATTATTAGAGTTTGAACTGTGTCCCCTGAAGAGGTTTAACAGGGAGTGGTAATTGTTATTCTTGAAACGATGCGAGGATAGCTGCAACCCAGAAATTCAGTACCGAAAAGGAATGATCCAATATTTCAGAAAATGTTCAACTTCTTTTATGGAGAATGTTGCAATTGAAAAGTTGAAAATCGCAATGCTGAACGGTTACAATGAAGCAAAATCTGTTTATAGCAAGGTTTTGATGAATGGAAAAAATCAGGAACAAAGAAATATAGGATTTGATATTTTTTGTTCTTTAAGAGAATCGACAAATTTAGAAACATGTAGACAGGGTGTGAAACATTTCATCCGATGTATGTGGTTGCATAAAGAAGTATTGGCAAATAAAACTTTTGTCTGTCATTCTAAGATGTGTAAATGGAAAAATAATTCAAATGAATTATCATCATTAGAGAAGGATGTAGGTGATGATGATCATTTGATGAAATGCGAAAAATGTATTGCGGACGCTGAGATAATGGTATTTTGTAAAATGACAATGTGAAGTCTTTAATTTCATTTTGTTTAATTCAAATTGTAACACCTCGTGTATACCCGGTTTGTTAACATGTTATCGTATTAAGTCACGCTTAATTAATATGCGGAAAAACTTTTCTTTTATTCAATCATGACGTCATTTTAATTAACAAGTTGAATTACTTAATTTATTTTCAAAATATCGCCTGTATATGATTGCAATAAACATCTAACTGATATTCCCCATATTAATATATAATAAGTCTCTACATTATTACAACTCGAACATAAAAATTCACAAAGTCAAACGTGGCATGCACAACCCCCATGCTCAAACAAGCAAGGCAACATCGCCAACTGACTCTCAACATAAATATCATTTAAATAAACTAAAAACAAAACAGCAATAAACATAATCCAGCATAAGCATGACAACAACTATCTAAGGCACAATGCCCTGCAAGCTCCTTTCCGCACCCCGAACATCTAGGGATGGTAGGAGGCCTAGCCGAACCCCCTTGCTGTGAAGAAGTCCTCTTGAACTGACCAGGCTCCTGCCTAGTCGCCAACTGTTTCCCTTTTCCTTTGCCAGCAAACTTTTTGTCCCTCCAGGAATTGGAACCACCTATTCCCTTGGTATCATCAACCCTTGCCTTCTTGGCCTTACTCACAATGCATACATCCTCTATGTCCCGACACTGCTGCACAAGTGTCCCAAAGTCTCTCGAAGCAGAACCAGCAATACGATCAGCAATCTCCTCCTTGAGTCCCCTGCGGAACTTAGCAGCTAAAAAGGTCGGAGTAGGCACAACCATCCGGAAATGAGCAAACATTACCAACTCGTTGAACTTGGCCAGGTACTCATCAACAGACATCGAGCCCTGCACCAACCTGTCAAACTCTCCCTGTTTCCTCTCCTGAGCATCATCGAGAAAATACCTCCCAAGAAAATAGTCCTCAAAGAACGGCCACGTCGTCACATGACCCTGTATCTCAAAAGCATGAGAGGTGTTCATCCACCACTCATGGGCATCGCCCTCCAGCATGTAAGTAGCAAACATCAGCTTTTGTGGCTCCGTGCACTGCATCACCCTGAAAATATTGTCCAAGGCTTGGAGCCATCTAGCAGCAGCAATGGGATCATACCTCCCATCAAAAGAAGGTGGCTTATACTTGCGAAAAGCATTCAGCCTACGGTCAATCTCATCACGATTCTCCCCATGCTCCGGGATAGTCTGCATCGCCAAACTAACGTGGCTGCCACCCCCCACATGACTCTGACTGTCGTCTTGCTGACTGGGTGGAGGTGGCGGTGGTGGTGGTGGAGGTGGTGGTGGAGGTAACTGACCCTCAGGGCGGCCAGCCCTCATCTCCTCCATCATGAACCTCATCATGGTCATATTCGCCAATCGGTTTGCCTCTAGAACATCTTTCGTGGCTTTCCGGTTCGCCTCACGCATAGCGTCCATCATTGCCTGGTTGGCCAATCTAGCGGCCTCCTGATCGGCTAGTCTCGCCGCCTGCATCTCAGTTAATGCAGTCAGGACCGGGTCAGGTTGACCCTCATTATGATCTTGGTTCCTCCTAGGTTGTACCATGACTCTGCACAAGTTACACAAATAATGAGTTGATCAGGCCCACGAAATGTGGTCACATATGCATCATCATAATAAAACCAAACAGAGAGAACACAAGATAGACACACAGCTAAACATCCTAAGTTATTTGCAACACATACAGGCTTTTCCCTAGAAAGTGCTCTGATACCATAAAATGTAACACCTCGTGTATACCCGGTTTGTTAACATGTTATCGTATTAAGCCACACTTAATTAATCCTACAGATAGTGCAAGACGCTACTTGCACCCACCCACAGCCCCACCATATTATATGACGCTACATACTCAGGCTTGTCGTCTAGGTGGAACAACACATACATATTAAAAGTTATTACACATAACAACTTAAAACAGTTCAAATATAAAAGCATGAAAGCACAACATACATATAAACCATCCCCCTCTGGGGTATGGTGGAACCACACGGTGGCTAAATCGAGGACACGAAAGCTTACCTGTACCCATATGCCCCTCCGACTCGAACTCGGTATCACAAGGGTCCACACCACAAATAGAATCCAATGCACTCACATATCTGGTTCAATGACCATCATAGTATCAATATACATATTCTAAAATTCTAAGGCAATCAGATATTATTTTCTTTTTCATTTCGAACCTGGAGATCCTTTCTAAGACGTACCATTTAACTTATTTGATTTTAGATGATTATTATCTTATAAATATATATTTATATATAGCCACAAAATATATTTATATATATATATATATATATATATATATATATATATATATATATAAGAAATATATATATACTTGGACCAAAAACAGTGAACGAATAAAAAGATAACAATGATCGATTTCATGTACAAAAGGTGCAGAATTTCATTTTGAAATCATGCAATCAATAAAACAAAAGTGACAAAATAATGGCCATCTACAGATAGCGCACAGTATACGAATTACTTTTAAATTAATAAGGGTTCTGAATCAACAGTAACATATAACAATAATTATAACCAAAATTATAGATTTACAAAGGGGATAATTAGGTTTACCTTGGACCCTTTTGAGAATATAAGAAAAATGGAAGCTTTAGAGATTAAGAAAGCACCCAAATTATCCAACGATGAATTCTCCTTCGACAAGACTAGAGCTTTAATGGTTGGGTGGTGTTTCAATGGAGGAGAGGAGGAGAAAAAATGAAAACTTTGGAGGCTTTCCAAGAGAAAAACCAAGTCTCCAAGAAGACCCCATGACAGCCACAATCAGCAACGAATGAGGTATTTTTAAAACTTAGAGTTTTGAGCCAAAAAGGGGTATTTATAGCCCATTTAATTTTTAACACACTGTATTAGCACAAATAGCTACGCTTAGCCTTTTACTCCCAAACTTAGGATTTTGAACCTACTCATTATTTTAAGATTTTTCATATTTTTATTTTATTTTTCGTAGCACCTTTCCGGTACGCGCTTTTACATAGCCAGTATCAGTTCTGGCACCAGTTCTCATTATTTCGACCTGAAACTTGTTTTACTAGTCATACATATTATTCTAGGCATATTCATATTTTTATTATAATTTTCTGGGATACTTCATCGGTACGCATTTATACCGAGTAGCAGAACCGGTATCTGCACTTTTCGTCCGAAAAATGACTTTCATCATTCTTATTCACTCGACATAATTATTTACAGCCTCATAATAATTATTAGGGACAATTATGGAATTATTTCATAATTCTCATATTTATTTAATTAATTTTCTTAATTAACGGTGCAGGTTCTTACACAAACTGCAATGGTGTTTTTTGTTTAGTTTGGTGTTCAATTTTCAAATAGATTTAAATTTTATATCAGTTTATGTTTAATATTGTTTTTTTATTGTGCAAATCAAATTGTGTTCTCTAATTTAATTTTCTTAATAAGATACCAATTCTAATTTTCATTTTTCAAACTGATTTACTTTCCTTATAATTATGTTTTCATATATATTGATTTTTATGAATTTTTTAGTTTCACTACCACATAATAAAACTCCAAGGGATCTTAAATCCTTTCCTAAACCCTCCCAGTATAACGAAAAGTCATCCAATACACGTTGGAGTAATCAATTATGTATTGAAATTAAGAATCCTATTAAAAATCAAACCAATAACCGATGCATTGGAATTACCAACTTATAAAAATACCTTCTTTAAATATCATAAATGCTAAGCGCCCGCCAAAACTTATCAATTTGGAATTGCGGTTTGGACAACTAATTATGATTTTTAATTGTCAGATATAATAATATTGGAGACAACTAATTAATGGTCTTTTCATCTTCCAACATTCAGTTCACCTATGAAATCTCCGTCTGTAACAATATGAGGGCAAATGGGATATTGAAATCATTCCATATTGTTGAATAATATGTTATCAGTGTGGTCAATTTTTCTGCATCATTATGAGAAAAAAGACATCCTAGAAAGAAACTCATTCGCGAAAGTGAAGAAACACACGTCGTTTTAAGGAGAACTTACTGAATTCATGCCATGAGAATAATTACGAGTCCTCTCCACTTCCTGTACAAAATCTGCCTCTACTATTTGCCTCCTCCGTTGGCAGGTAAGCTTTTTTTACATTATTATTCCTTTCTAAACAAAATTAATTACGTTGGTTAATCTCAAAATTAAGACCATATTTTATTTCTTGTTTTCTTCAACAGACAGGTACTTCTTGATATTTCTAATGGTACGTATCTCCATGTTCAAGAAGTTTTTCTCTATTGTAAATGCAGATCACGTTTTAACTTTTTTTAACATCATTGTTTATTTCTGATACAGATCCTTCTTCCCAACGAGGAAGAAACCCAGATTTTTTTATTTTTTTTTTTTGGAGATAAAACCCGGATTGTTTTAATGGTATCCTATGTAATTCAGCCTCTCTTATCATTACATAAGTTTTTTTCTTTCATTTTTCATTCATTTACAACAAACAATAAATCGTATGAGAATATTCTTATAACAAGAATAAGGGGGGAAATATGTTGGCGGGAAGAGTTGGTCGGACTGGATTCAGATGGAGCATATTTTGTCATCTCTAACAGTCAACTTTTTATATCATCATTGTTTGTTAGACAGTTAATATAAGAAATAAAAAGTGTTGGCGGGTGGAGTAGGTTGGCCCTTCAGGCCGAGTCCATTTGGTCATCTCTAACTGTCATCATTTTATATCAGCATGTAATAGATTTTTATATTTATAAAAAAAAGGTTTTATAGTTGCATCCATATTATTATCTATCTATGTTTTCTATAGTTGTCTCTAAATTGACTTTCTAAAGTGTGTGTATTTGTGACATATATATTAGATTAATAGTTGAAAAATATTTGAGTTATTACGTTTAATATTCTAATAAGCACTTAGCCACAGAAAGATGGATTTATTAGACAGTAAATATAAGAAGAAAAATATGTTGGGGGTGGGATAGGTCGATACCAATTTACCATTTATATCTGTTAACATTAAGTATCAGCATAAAATAGGTTTTTATATTTAAAAATACAGAAAAATATTTCTACAGTGATTGCAGATAAGTTATCTGCATTCATTCTCAAAAGGGCCTAAACAACATTGTTCTCAGTTGAAAGATTAAAAAATTATAATGATAAAGACTACTATAACCCTGAAATAAATTAAAATTACAAAAATAACTTAATTTTCGCCCAAAACAACGTTGTTGTTTGGCTTAATGCAAATAAGTTGTCTGTAATTATTACAGAAAAAGCGAACCCTTAAAAATAATAAGTTATGCCTGATTTATAATTTAAAGTAACATAGGATTTAAAAAATTAAATATAATTATAAGTATAATTTTACTTTGGTTTTATGTATATATGTTCTTTGGTTATACATATTTATAATTTTTATATTTTTTAAATTGATTATTAACATATATTTAAAACATTTATGTTAAATATGTTTTAAAAAAAATACTTGGTACAAAAAGATGTTCTCTTTTTTTATTATTTTTTAAATTAAAATTTTAATTTATTTTCTTTTAAAGTATAAATATGTCATTTCTTATTTTTTTGCATTTAAATTTCAAATTTAAATCATCTTTTATCAACTATACATATATTTTTATAAATATATTTTTCGTTTAATCTATAATTTTATATTAATTTAAACTTATTATATATATCTTTTTTCCCACCGTAGAAACTTTAAATGTTGAACTATTTTTCAGCCTTAAAGGACAAAATTCAAATTAAAAAAGTTTAAATTTTAAATATTAAATATTTTCTCACCCAATAAATATAATAATAAATATTTTAGTAAACTCAGGTTTATGGAGAAGTCTTCACCCATAAGTTCATTTTCTGCATGAACGATCAGATAACATGATATAAAGATATCATATGGAAACATATAACCCATTACCATACTTGAAACATTTAAGATATAGACCTCATAAAACATAATAACATACTTGAAAACTTATATGATATCCGAAAACTTAGTCCTTTGTCGGACAGTCCATAAATCCTCTCCAAGAGCTTAATCCTCAAGGAAGGTTTTCCATGCATACAAGTTCAACAGAATATCCGAGATCGGACTTTCTTATAAATACCAGTCATACGTAATAAACATAATCTTACAGTTACTTTGCCCATAGAGTTACTTTGTGACAACACTGGAGCCATTGCGCAGTCAAAGGAACCTAGGTCTCATCAAAGATCTAAGCACGTGCTCCGCAGATATCACCTGATTAGAAAAATCATTGATA
Source organism: Gastrolobium villosum (assembly GCA_032173675.1). NCBI lineage: Eukaryota > Viridiplantae > Streptophyta > Magnoliopsida > Fabales > Fabaceae > Gastrolobium > Gastrolobium villosum. The sequence goes on along the minus strand of JAVKPL010014759.1, from coordinate 16,430 downwards.
GGATGGATGTAAAGATGGATTATGTTTCCACCGATGATAACCTAGCCGATTCTCTGACGAATGTTGTTTCTCAGAGAAAACATGATAGTCATTATGAGGCTTTGGGTATATGACTTAGGTCAGATTAGCTCTAGGCCAAGTGAGAGCTTGTTAGTATATGGATGTCCTAGAGACAATCTTTTGATTAGATTAGGACATATGTGGACCTTTTATATTGTCGCAAATAAATATAAGCACTCTTAATTCTGTTTCATATTTTGTCTCGATATTATTGTTAATATTATATGGGTAACTGGATAAACCCCTTGGAATAGAATAGGTATCTATTGAGTATCTGTGATGAGATCACAATCATGAGGATTCAAGGATACTAGATGTTTATTCCTAATTTTATGTTCCTAGACTAGAGACACTGAGAATGGGGATCAGTAATGTCGGATAAGACTAGCATGGCTTATCTACTTGTATTCGGATACAAGGTAAAGACCTCATAAGCTACAGATATGGAGATGTCTTAGCTAAAGTCGTGGGTGGACCTATAAGGGTATAGCTCGCACTGAACAGACCCACAAAGAGACTCTATGAGGAAATCTCACAAATAATGTCATTAGAGCAGTCTCTTAGTATTTGGGTATGTCTTTCCTTAGACCAGAAGTTTTCACCTAGGCTATTTTCTAGAAGGCATGTTTTAATTGTATACCTCGTCTGCCTGAAACATGGAGATTCATAGGTATACATTTGGGCATGTCCTGAAAGAACACAAGCCTAGGGTGTTAAGCTGAAGGAATTCATCAAATCTCTGTGAGGGATTAGGTTATTTGTAAATCGGAGAGATCGGGATGACATTTACGGGACTCGAGAATCTATGCATAGTAAAAGAGATCATGAGATGATCTGCCTTCAGAGTCAGTAAATTGAAGATTCCCAATTTCAAATTAAAGCTTACCCTAAACCGCAAGGGTTGATACATTTCCTCACCCTAGGTTTAATGGGAAGGTAACCGTGACGAAAGGAAATACACACGGTAACCAAATATATTTAACAGGATGATCATGTCATTAACCTAACTAGCTCTGGGGCAACAAAGCATTGCTAGTGCTCTATGTTGTCATTAAATGGGCTGTGGTCTTATTGGGCCCAAGCCCATTTATGTCAGTGGCTATGTTGGGCCTAATGGGTCACATACTAACACCTTATTGTAATGACATAATAGCATTAAAGGTTTTGGGCCTAATAATGGTTGTTAGCCCAAGAAGAAGTTTGGATGCCCACCTTAGAGGGAAAAGGGTGTATGGATTGTTGTAATGAGCTTAGATGGTCAAGACATTATTAATTAATTTAATTAGTTAAATTAATTATCTAATGTTTAAATTTAAATTCGAATTATGAATTCAAATTTTAAATTTAAAATATTTGAATATTTAAATTAGAATGTTCAAATTTGATTTGGATATGAAAGGAAGTTTCATAACAAAAGGAAATGATAAGATCTTGATAGTATCCTGTAAAGATCAAATCCTAAGTATCAAGAGGAGATCTTTGGACATCATCAAAGATGATTGGGGCACTGATTTGGTGGCTTAATGATGGTCATTTAATCAACAAATCAAGCTCCATTCAGATTTGGTTGGTTATGGAAATATTTGATTTAGTTGATTTAATTTGAATTGCAACTAATCAATATCTTTGGAATGATTTTGGGCTGATTGGGGTGCACAATATGGCTGATCAGATTTGATTTAAGAGGATAGGATAGGAGTTATGTTGACAAGATTTGATTTGCAATAACTCCACTCTTTCCTCCACAGATGTGGCGCTCCATGATCAGATTTCTGGTGAAAAATCTGATTCAAATTAATTCCTCTTTCATCTCCTTATATGTTTCCTTTTTATGATATTCTCCTTAGGGTTTTTTGGAAAATAAAAAGGCCATTCTCTCCTACAATGTGCACCACTTGTGTGTGAGTTTACTTGCTGAAAATTCTCTCATCTAAACACATTTGAAACCTAGCCTACTACCTCTCCACAAGGGACGCCTAGCTTGCTCCTTGTTGGTGATCGAGTTGGTGGCTTTTCAAGAAGAGTTCTTGCGTCTTGACGAAGGGTGGTGTGGATCAACATTAGAGGGTTTGAACCTTCAAGCCTAACACTGATCACCTTCGTGTTTTGAATTACAAACAAGGTAACATTCTGTCCTAAAGCATGTATCTTGAATTGGTATGTGTAATTCCTCTTTGAAAATTTTTGTTTTTCATCCTCACATGCCTACGGCCTTCAAGGCCCTTTCTTTCATGTTGTCTCCTTAAGACTTGTACTACTGCTTATTTTGGCTTGTTTGAACTTATATGTAAGGAAACTTCTAGACATCCATATTTTGGTTTATTTGAACTTATAAGCAAGATGGGTAGCCATCTTTCAATTTTTGGAACTTCCATAGACATCAACCACCTTAGGGTGCGAATGGATCCTTTCACGACCCTTCCTAATATGGTCATGAAAGAAATTTAGTCATTCGACAAATCAATTGATAACAATTATTTTAATGATAAAGCTCATAAATCACCAAAGATGGAATTTTTATTTTAATTGTTGTCAATGAATGATTAAATTATTTTAATGATAAAGCTCATAAATCACAATTATTTTAATGATAATGAATGATTAATTTTTTTCTTCATATTTTTCACATAAAATGATCTTATTGAATAGATACACGAGTCAATCTAGTGGATCCGTACCGCGTAAATCTTTTGTGGAAAAAAGGCAAATTCCGGTGCACATTGATTTTGTTTTTAAATATAATTGCTCTCAAGTTTTTTTTTTAATTAAGTTCAAATTAAATACCGTTCGTGAAAGAGTTTAATTTGTAAAATCCATGAAATATTCCCCCTAAGAATTGTATTGTAACAATTTTATATTCAATGCCCGACTATATATTTACGGAGCAGAGGTATTGCTAAGGAGTATTATATAACTTTTATGAGGAGGGTTACGTTTACAACTTTTTTGGTTTACAACTCTTACAACATCAATTATGTTCTCTCGGGAGAAAACTCTCCATTGGTGTTCTCTCGGGAGAACATAGTTGAGGTTGTAAGAGTTGTAAACTAAAAAAGTTGTAAACGTAACCTGCCCCAACTTTTATAATTGTAATTCTAACTAGATTTTCGATTTTAAATTTCATTTTAAGACAGTTTTTTTCTTTTTTAATCATGTTGATTCAATTTTGTATAAAAAGAATATAGTAACAATTTCTATAACTTCTTTAATTTTATGACGTGGGACTCAAGTCAATTATTGAGCAAATAAATAAGTCAAAGTGAGAATGTGTCGCTCCATAAATAATATCCAATTCATTCATTACAGATCTTTTACGATATAAGTTATTTTTTAATTTACCAAAAAAAAAGTTATATTGAAAAAAAAAAGATTGAGTATGGAACCGTTGCAAGATTATGGATTCGATTACGAAGGCAGCGTCTTTGTTACAGCGTAACTTTCCCCTCTACTCTTGTAAGTAGGGAAATCAAATGCACATCAAAATTAGCCCTTTTTAGCCTTATAAAAATAAAATAAAAAATTTAAAAAGACCCGCAATATCTCACGGTTTGTTTTGGCGGTAGTTTATTTTCAAGCTGGAAATTGAGTGCAATTGTTAATTACAACGGTCAGAATATTTATTATCGCATAACTCAATCAAACGGTCAAAACCAATATATATACACACACAAAGCTAGCTTTCTTGTGGTTCTCTTCACATTCTTCATTGACTGCACTCTGTTTTTTCTTACATTCTTTCTAATTCTATTTGCAAATTTTCAAAGATTCGATGGCTCCTATTTCGTGTTCAAGGAAAGAATTCAAACCCACCGATGATGAACTCATCCAGTTGTTTCTTTACAACAAGATCAATGGGAAACCATTGCCTAATGATGTTACGATTCTTGAATATGACTTATATGGTGAAAAAAACCCTTGGGAGATTTGGGAAGCCTTTGGAGATTCTAACTCTTATGGTGGAACTGACCTTTACTTCTTCACCACCTTAAAGAAAAAGTTCTCTAGTGGCACACGCTCGGTTCGCACCATTGGGTGTGGTTCTTGGGAAGCTGGAGACAAGGGAAAAAAGGTTATGGCCAATGGCACGATGCAATGTATTGGGACAAGGAGAAGTTTACGATTTGAGAAGAGTGGCACCAACCATGATGGTGCTTGGATCTTGCATGAATATAGAATTGATTCTTCATTGTTAGACAATGCATCTGTAAGTACTCTACTTTGTTATTTAATCTTTAGGGTTTTCAAATTTCTCTTTTAAGAAATCTTGATTTTGTTTGGTTTTACAAACGTTAAATTGATTATCGTATCTATCTTGTTTGTAGGTCGACAACTATGTTCTATGCAGATTTAGAAAGAATTTAAGACATGATCTTCACAAAAAACAGGGTGTGAAAAGAACTAGACAAGAAGACTTCACTTTGAAGCAACCAAGGAAGACTGTTGTTCTTGGCCTTGAAGACATCACTAAGACCCAGCTGAGGAAAACCGTTGTTCTTGGACTTGAAGCTCCAACCACACATGTAAGTATTGTGCTATATTTGTTAAATTAAACGAAAATTTTAATAAAATTTTAAACATTTAGATGAAAAAGATCTGAAAGTTTAAGGGGTATTACATAGTTAATTTAGATAAAATTTAATAATATATATTAAAAAGAAAATTTTAGAATTATTATGAAAGTTAAGAATGATGGGCTTTCTGACCCTTTTGCCCTTTATTAATTAAAAAATAACTCATTTGCCCCTATTCCAAAACTATACACTAATCTCCTTCCGTTCCAAGATTATATACTAATTTGCTCCTGTTTAATTGATTTCAAAATAACTTAATCGATTAAGTATTGAAAAAGAAAATAAAGAAATCGATTATAACCTTTTTTTTAATCGATTAACCATACATCATTTTTTTTATATGCATTAAAACCCATTTACAAGTCACTTCTACTCTTCTCTCCCTCATTCCATGCTTGCTTTAACATCCCTGCTTTAACATCCCTTCATCTAGAATTTAGACATTCTTAAAAGTCTACCAACACATTCCCAATAAAATTCAGACATTCAAAAAAAGAAGGGCCGCTCCCTTGCTTGACATATAATACTACTTTTTGTAAAGAAGAAACAAGATACGGTCGGAGTTTAATAACTTGTTGGTGGGTGGCCAATTTTTTGCTTAGCTTCGTGTAAGGTACCCACCAAGTAAAATTTCCAGGACTTATTCGAGATGGTGAAGTGTTAAACAATTCAACCATATAATGTAGTATTACTAAGTCACAAATATATGTGTTGTAACTAACAGCTCTATTATTAAACAAGTTAACCAATCACTTAGTTAAACTAGTAATCTACAGAACTGAGTTTAATGACAGTGAGTTCAAGAAACAAAGAGACAATCACTATGCATTCAATTGTCCACTGTGATTCAAAATCTGCACAGACTCGGATTTACTGTGTAAAAATGCAAAGAGAGACTCAAAATGAATTTAATCTTCAATTTTGTTTTTTCTTTTCTTTTCTCTATTCACTAACAAAAACTTTCTTTGATTTACAAAGCGATAAGTAGGATCAAATTCAGAAGGGCATGATATGGGTAGTTTTGGTGTCATAGGAATAAAGACACGACATAGAGTTAACCTTGAAGATCTATAGCAAATCTAAGATATTTGGCGCACTGTAGGGGGACAATTGCTCTGCATCAGAATTAGAATCTTCGTCAAGCCATTGGCCTTTGTGATGACTTCTTGCGCCTTCAGATCTCGAAACAGATAGATGGGGACATGCAATCGAAAGTTAATCGATTAAAACAAATTTATAATCGATTAAATTAATTTTATAAATATTTAATCGATAATGTTGGTTCGTAATCGATTAATTAGGGGTAGATTGATGTATAGTTTTGGAATGAGGACAAATTGATTATTTTTTAATTAATAAGGGACACGAGGGTCAAAAAGCCAAGAATGGTGTGTTATTCTTTTCAGTTTTTTATTTTATTTACATTTTAGTGATTCTGAGCATAATTTATATATGTTGATCACACATCTCTTTAATATTGTTTTCTTGTATTCTCTGTTTTAGGTCGATAGGATGAAGGAGGTCGAGACTTCCAAGAAAACTGTGTTTGTGTATAAGGAACAAGAAGATGATGATCTCGCCATGACTTGGCTAGAGTTATTTTCATCGCAGATGAGAGAGGCTAATGGAGTCTTAGTCCAAGAAGAAGATATTCAAATGCTTCCCAATACATTTTACAATGAATTGTTATTGGAGAGGTTTTCGCCATGCCACTTATGATTTTCCATTGGTCTTGTTGTTTAAGTTTTCAAGGATCTTGTACTTTTTGAAACCGATTACAATTGAGCCCTGCAAATTAGAGTTGGTTTTCCTATGTTGTTTTTTCTGAACAGTTTCATACATATATGCTGCTAGACAAGTAAACAATAGTTAATACCCTGAATACTTCTTGTATTGCTTGTGTGTATGAACGATAAATATATTAATTACCCTTGTTTTTTTTAGTATTTGATTTTGTCAGTTTTGTATTTTTCTTTAATCTATATAGAACAAGTAGATTATTTTATTTCATACACCTTGTCTAAATTGCTTAGTTCTTAAATTTTAGAGTGTTGTATTTGTAAGTTGAAGCGCATATTTTGTTTTACTTAGTTTTTTATACAAAAATAGCTTTTGGGCCAAAAGTTCTCTCTTTGGCATTTTGATTATTATTATTATTTTCACAACGATTAATCCAAACCCACTTGCTTTGGGATTTGAGCAGTATCAAGGAAATTCAAATTTCTTATTTGAAACATTCTAGAAAGAAATTCAATGGCTGTTTCTATCTTTAGCTCTTACGTCATGTTTGGTTTTGATTATATTGGGGAAAATAATAGCCTTTTGTTTCCAAAAGTTCTGTTGGGGAGCTTTTGATAAGTTATTTTAAACATAAAATAAGTTAATATAAACACACACTTACTAATAAGTTTAGATCAAAATTTCTTCTCTCAAATTCAAGGCAAAACTGGATTTCTATGTTGGACCTCCTTTCTTTCCTGTAATATATATATATAATAAAAAATATTTAGTGAGTCCAACATAATTTATTGAAAATTAATAAATAATTAGTTAATGTGTGTGACCCAATAATTTATAAAGGTTAGATTGTCGGAAATCAACTATTAAGATTTAATAATAAGAGGTAGTAAGAAAAAAAGATAATTATAACATCTCCCATTAAAAACAATATTCAAAGAGGGCCAATTTAATTTTTATTTCTAAAAAAAAGTTTTTTAGTTTTTAGAAGAAAAAAAAATCACCCAACTAAAATTGGAAAACATCTTAGAGACATTTCTAAAATTATTTGTTGATTTTATCATTTTTCTGGTGACAGTTTTGTAATTATAAAAATGTATTAAATGATATTTTTGTAAAACAAAATTTTTAATTATGATTCTTTTAAAAATACAAAATTGAAAACTAGAAAAAAAAATACAGGTGTTCTCCAATTTCAATTCTAAAAATTAAAAAATCAGATAGTATTAGGGTTCGCTTTTTCCGTAGATAAGTTATCTGCAGTAAACCTAATACGACATCGTTTTGGGATGGAAATTATGATGTTTTTATAATTTTAATTTATTTCAGGGTTATAATAGTCTTTGTATTTATAACTTTTTAAGATTTTAATACCAAAACGACGTCGTTTTGGGAATAAATGCAGATAACTTATCTGCATTAACTGCAGAAACATTTTTTCCATAGTATTATTAGAAGGAGAAGTTATAGTTAGTTACTACCTCTTTTTCTTAATACTAAGTGTTAACCGTTGATTTTCGTCAATCTAAGAGTTATAATTTATTGGAAATTAATAATTAATCAATAAGAATGAAGGTTATACTTATAACCTATTTACGTTTGAAACATCTTATAATCATATTTTAATCGTTGATTTTCGTCAATCAACGGTTATTATTTTTATAAATCAAATTTATTAATTAATTATTAATTCTCAATAAATGACAACTGTTGATTCACGGAAATCAACGGTTAAATTATGATTGTAAGAAGTTATAAACAAAAATAGGTTATAAGTATAATATTTCTCATTAATAAATATGACCCAATAAATTACAACCGTTAAATTGACAAAAATTAACAGTTAAAATTTAATATTAAGAGATAATAACTATAATTTCCCCTTATTAAAATTATTTTTAGAAAACACCCACTCTCAAACAAGTTTTTTTTTATTTTTTTTCTTTCAAAATTTAAGAACTGTTTTTCCAAAACAGCTATCAAACAGGTCCATCTTTTTTTTTTAAATTGATCATAATTACTTCTTTGAGGCGAATCAGAACCCCAGTATCTACATGGGTTTGACTCTTTGAGCCGCCTATGGACTAATCCAGCATTTGGGTGTGAGTCTAAGAATTACGGTACTTATGTCCGAATCTTTTTTTGTTTTGTTACTAAAGTAGATTTCATGATAGAGATTTTTCTTTTTTCAAAAAATAGATTAGACTAAACCTATATAAGGTTGAAAACAGGGTTTTCATTCTATTCTCCAAAAACGTATTACTTTTCTTTACCCACAGTCAAAAAAATTTGTCTATCGGTGGGGCCAACTCTTAAAATAAAAAAATAAAAAAATAAAAATATATATGTATATGTGAGGGAAACAGGAGACAATAATCACATGTGGCATAAGACTATGATTAGCCATAAAACAATCACCATGGTTCTGGGTGCTTCTATATAGGGGTGTTCATAAATCGATCCAAACTGATTCAAACTGCAAAAACCAAACCGAATAATCGAAAATCGAAATAACCGAAAACCGAAAAAAATCGAAAAAATTTATTGGATTGGATCGGTTTTCGGTTTTGATGTTGAAAACCGATCCAATCCAAACCGAACCAAATTTTTTTTTACAAAATTATACCTATCCCAAATAATAGCCCGCCCAAAGTTTTAAGCCCACCCGTGCGTTAGCCCATTAGTTTTTTTTTTTTTTTTGGTATATAGCCCATTAGTTTTAAATCCACCCAAAATTCTAAACCTAATTCATCCAAACTCACCAGTGGCATCTGAGTCTTGCCATCCTCTCAGTCTCTCACTCTTCTCAGTCACTCACGCTGTGGCACCAGTAGCATATCTCTTTCTTCTCAAAAATCAATGTTTGTCTCTTTCGTTAAACATCATATAACAAAGGTACTGTAACACTTGATTTTATTTGCATCAAGGGCATGATAAAGGTATAGCAAAACAGATTTTTAAATTTCTTCCCGTTATTCGTGTGATGAAGCAATAGTATTTTTCTTCATTTTTCGTTGGTTTCAAACAATGGCCTTTTATTCTGTGTGGCTGTGACATAACCTTTTTGAGACTGGAAAATAATTATTGGGTAATATTTCTTTAACTTATGTTGTTCTCATGCTTGTGTCTTGAATATTGTTGAAGACTGGAAAAGAGAAATATACTTTTCCAACGTCCTTGATGATTTAGTACTCCCACATCACATGTTTGATGAAAATCTCATCAGTGAATCATTCTATTCCACGATGGATGTGCCCTTATCAATTGTTTGGATTTGGTTTGGTACCTAGATGCTTTGGATGAGTTTCTTGCCATGTGATTTAAAAAATAAACTCTTTTTTTTTTTTTACATCAAATGATGTGCCTTGGTTTGATTTGATAATGGATAAATATGTTGGTTGAGTAATGTTTGATATTATGCTTCTTGCATCTAAGTTTCTGCCTTAACCTATTCAACCCCATGTTTTCTGGCCAGCTCCTGATCAACGTGTAGATCTTATAATGATTTTAGATGATTAATTTCGGGACAAACTCTGGTCTCTTTGAGTCTTTAACTGATGTACAAGACATGTGAACTAATTCTGATCAACGTTTGAAATGTTTTGAAACATCGTGGTTTTTTTTTCTGATTATAATTCTTTTAAGTTTTGTTTTTTTGGCCTTTTCAAATAACCGAAAACCGATTCAGTCCAAACCGAAAAAATTGGATCGGATTGGATCGTATTTGAAAAAAAATTCAAACCGATTGGATGATGTAATGACCAAATCGAAGGAATTGGATCGGATGGTTTTTTGCTTCAAAACCGATCCAATCCATACCGCAAACATTCCTAGTTCTATGTGAAATTCAATCATTGGGTTTCTCGTTGGAAAGCAGCAAACCCAACCGGGTAAGGTTTTCCGGTTCTGACTTACGAGCCGTCGCGAACCGGGTTACCGGTTCAGCAAATGATGTTGGTGGTGGTTCAATCAAACTCATAACCGAAGAAGAAGAAGAAGAAAGAGAATGGATTCGATAATCAACGCTGCGGTTGAAGAGATATGCGCGCACGTTGAAGAAGGACTCACTCTTAAAACCCTATGGTTGAAACTCGAATCCTCACCTTCTCTTTCATCTTCAAACATCAATCTCTCTCCAACCGTCAAAAGAATCATATGGAAAAACCTCCTCGCCATTCCCACTCTCCGATTCGAACCCAAACCCTCGTCGTCGGAACTCGAAGACGCCGACGAGAATCTCGATCTCAAGATCTTCGCTCAACAGAGCCTCGCCGATAACTTCGTCGGTCTTTACGAGTCACAGTCTCTCCAAAGCGCACAGAAGCGCGTGCTTAACCTTCTCGCTAATGCTAGATCCAACGGCATTACGCAGAGTCAGCTTGCGAAGCAATTGCACATGGATGGAAACAACTTCCATTACGTTTTGAGGAGTCTCGAGTGTCAAGGCTTGATCGTTAAACACTCTGCTATTGAGAAGAAGAAACAAATATTCACTCATGGTGAATCGAAGAATTATCCGTGTGTAGCTACGCATTTAGTTTACTTGCATCGCTATGCGAAACAACAACTTTCTTCTCATCAGAGGTTTGAATTTGAAATCACTAAATGTAACACCTCTGAGGATGTTGATGAGGATGCTGATGGAGCCACGCTGCAAAGAGATGTCCTTCTTAAGGATTATGCGCCTCAAATCAAAGCTATTTGTGATAAACTTGCAAAAGCCAATGACAAGGTTTCATTTTCATTCAATTCTTATTATAGTTTGCAACCAGGAATTGTTCATCTTATGTCTTATAATTGCAAAAGCTATAATTAGGGGAAGATATACTTATCACCAAAAAAGTTTAGAACCTTTACAACCAACTTAATCGTATCAATCGTATCAATCTAACGGTTATAATTTATTGGAAATTATTGGGTCGCATTTATTAATTAATTATTAATTTTTAACAAATCTAAAAAATTATAACCCTTAGATTGACGGAAATCAACGGTGATTAGGTTGGTTGCAAAGGTTGTAAACTTTTTTTTTGTGGTAAGTGTATCCTGCTATAATTATGTTATGTGAAAGATTTTACTCATTCATTAACAGTTCTTCAAGGGTCACAATTTTAATAACAAAGTTGGTAAAACTAAGAAGTATAAATGGTTTTTTTAATTGCTTAAAAGGTTATATATATGAATGAATGAATGAGATTTTTAACATGATATGGTCATGTTGAAACAAGACATGAGGGGATCTATTCTTTACCAACCAAATCAACTAAAACTAATCATTTATGCTCATCTTGTTTTATCTTCTTCAAGGTTCTTCTTGTGTCTGATATTAAGAAGGATCTTGGTTATTGTGGATCACGGCCAAGACAACGTGCTTGGAGACAAGTATGTTCTCTCAGACTTAAAACTTTCCAAAATTATAATTCTATCTTCGGTTGTGTAGCTCTAGATTGCCTTATTTCTCTTTTTGATGTGTGGCCAGATTTCTCGCAGGTTGAAAGCGGATCATATTGTAGAGCAGTTCGATGCTAAGGTGAACGGCAAGGTTAGTTAGTTTATACCAGTTTATAACAACTGTCTCCATTGCTTTTATGCTTCAAATTCTGTTTGATTGATGAATGTTGATTCTAGTCTTTCCGGGAATGGAATTGTCTCAATGATGTCTCTCTTGGCAAGCATTAAAAATATTCTTTTCCTTGTGGCAAAACAAAATTGAATTAGCAGTCACATTATTCTATCAAAAATAAACAGATAGATAAGCAATTACAAGGGTCAAATCAGTTTGTCCTTTGCATCTCTGAATTTCTAAGCAATAGCCTCTTTTTTCTGTTCCAAGAATGAACCAGATCCACCTTGGAATTGCCCAAAAACATAAAATGTGGTTTTTAAATGGTTCTATTATTGTAAATATTAGGTTTCTTTTAGGTTTAGTTGTTGTATTGGGCCAAGCCCATTACGTCAGAATATTAGGTTATGAATTAGGGTATCATTCTCTATATATAGAGAACTCTTTGTACAGTTTATACACACAATTCAATAATATATTCAAATACCTTTTTCAAGTTGGTATCAGAGCTCTCGATCCTGAGGGCTCTGCTTCCGCGCCTATTGTCTTTAGAACAAGAACCTTTTATTCTTTTCATCTCTCGCTGCCATCAGCCGCCACCGGAATTTTTCCGGGGACCTCTTGGACCGAGAAGATCTCTGTTATACTGAATCTCTGTTACTATTCATCTTCTCTGTTACTGTTCATCGTCTCTGTTACTGTTCATCGCAAGACAACATCTGTTCATCGTGTTTGGACCCTTTCCCGGTGGCTTTTCAACTCCGACCTGACCCAGAAAGAACCGCGCTCACCGGACGACATTGCTCCAGAAATTTCAGACCAGACGGCCACCGCACGCGCCCACACGCGCCTCCTCTTCAAGCGCGAGTGAAGCCCGCGCGCAGCCACTCTCACCGGCGCGTGGCGGCGCGTGAGACCATTTTTCCGGATCGGACGACCGCGATCTTGATCGTTCCTTCATCCTCTTTCTGGATCTGTGCTCTTCTCTTTGATTGGACGTCGTTTGGTATTTTTTCCGAATTTTTTGGCTTCTTGGAGCTTGTTTTTAACTATTTTTGTGCAGTATGGCCTCTTCACAAAGGAGCTCTTTTACAAAGTTTTCTGATGGTGCATCTTCTAGACCTAAGAGAGATGATTGATGGTGTTCTTATTGTAAAAGAACAGGTCATATTAAGGACCTATGCTTTCGCCTCCATGGAAAGCAAACTGTCTTAGAAAAGATGGCAAGGATGCGTGGTCAAGCGCATTTTACTTCTTCTGAAATAACTCCTACACCTAATAAGACCCAACCTGCATTTCGTCCAGATGAGTTGGAACGGCTCCGAACCATTCTTGATTCTCTGAGTAAGCCATCTGATACTAGTGCTTTGACTATGATTGGTATGAGCTCCAAAACTTATTCTTTCCTTTCTTCATGTAATGATTTTAAACATTCTTGGGTTGTTGATTCTGGTTCTACTGATCATATGGCTTGTTGTGCTGACTCCTTTACTTCTTATCATCCTACCATTGGAACTCATACAATAGCCGTAGCTGATGGGTCACATACATCAGTTGCGGGTTCTGATGACATAAACCTACAGCAGTCCTTACATCTTAAAGATGTTCTTCATGTTCCTAAACTCTCCACGAATCTTCTTTCTATTCATAAAATCACAAAAGATTTGAATTGTACTGTCACCTTCTTCCCTACCCATTGTGTTTTTCAGGATCTTTCCACGGGGAAGACGATTGGTAGTGCTAAAGAACAAGGTGGGCTGTACTATCTGGTGTCTCAACCTCCCGCAAATAAAGTAACCGATCACATCTTGATGTCTCATGGTCAATCAACTGCTGATTCTTTGATTTGGCTTCATCATAAGCGCTTGGGACATCCTCCATTTAGTTTACTCAAGTCTTTATTCCCGTCATTGTTTTTGTCTAAGCCTGTTGAGTCTTTTCATTGTGATGTTTGTGAGTTTGCTAAGCATCATCGTGTGTCTTTTCCTTCTAGTAATACTAAGAGTGTTGAACCTTTTGATCTTATTCATTCTGATGTTTGGGGTCCTTCTAAAGTTCCTCATGCTTCTGGAAATAGGTGGTTTGTTTCTTTTATTGATGATTGCACTCGTATAACTTGGGTTTACTTAATGCATGAAAAGTTTGAGGTATCACATCTGTTCTTCCAATTTTATAAAATGGTTGAGACCTAATTTGGTAAAAAAATCAAGAGACTAAGAACAGATAATGGTACTGAATATGTTAATCATAGTTTTTCCCAATTTATACGAAATAACGGTATGATTCATGAATTTACTTGTGTTGACACTCCCCAACAGAATGGGGTCCCTGAAAGAAAAAATCGTCACCTTCTTGAAGTGGCTCGTGCATTAATGTTTCAGACACATGTACCCAAATACTATTGGGGAGATGCTATTCTTACTGCAGCATTTTTGATCAACCGTTTACCCACTCGGGTACTTGACCATGTAAGTCCTATTCACTCTATGACTTCTTTTTTCCCTTCTATTCCAATATGAGTCTTCCTCCACGAGTGTTTGGGTGTGTTGCTTTTGTTCATGTTCATAAACATCATCGCAGTAAGTTGGAACCTAGGGCTATTAAATTTGTCTTTCTTGGTTATGTTCCTGATAAGAAGGGCTACAAGTGCTATCACCCTGGTAGTAGGAAATATTTTGTTTCTATGGATGTTACATTTTAGGAATCTGAATCCTTTTTCCAAAGTCCTCATCTTCAGGGGGAGAATACTTCACCAGAAAACTTGGTACCAGAAAAGTCATCACCTCCCTTCTTTGAGTTTGAATCTTCAGTGTCTACTCCTTTACCTGTGTCAGTGTCTTCTCCTCTTGTTCCTGTTCCTCCTGTGTCTGATCCTCCTACGAGTGATCCTCCTGTGACGGATACATCAAGTACACCATAAATACGGAAGATTATGACACCTGATTTGGTATATCAAAGAAGGAAACAACCTACATTGCCTCAATAGCAACCTCAATCGTCTGAACCACTGGTAAGTCCTGAATCTCATATTTATGATCATGATGTTAATACTTCTGATGAGTTATCCATTAATGTTGATTATGATGATTTACCTATTGCTCTTAGAAAAGGAAAAAGATCTTGTCACAAGAAAACTTGTTCCTCCTGTCCCTCTTGTACTCAATACCCTATTTCCCACTTTGTTTCCTCTGCTAATCTTTCTGTGCAGCACAAAAGTTTTGTTTCAGCACTAGATTCTATTGCAATCCCAAAATCAGTACATGAAGCCTTGAAAGATGGGAACTAGGCTCAAGCCATGCAAGAGGAGATGCATGCGTTGGAGAAGAATAAAACATGGGAGGTGATTGATAGATAACGGAAAGAAAGCAGTAGGGTGCAGATGAGTTTATGCCCTGAAATATAATTCTGATGGAACTCTTGAGAGATACAAGGCTCGATTAGTGGCCAAAGGTTACACTCAAACCTATGGCATTGATTATGAAGAAACCTTTGCTCCAGTTGCAAAGATGAATACGGTGAGAGTTTTGTTATCCCTTGTTGCCCATTACAATTGGGATATAAATCAATTTGATGTGAAAAATACTTTCCTCAATGGTGAGTTAGAAGAAGTCTACATGGAAATCCCGCCTGGTTTTGATTCTGTGAAGGGAGAAAATAAAGTTTGTAGATTAAAAAAGGCCTTGTATGGATTGAAGCAGTCACCTCGTGCCTGGTTTGGAAGGTTTACTAAGGTTATGATGACCTTAGGATACAGACAGAGTTAAGGAGATCACACTCTTTTCTTCAAACACTCCCATAATGGGAAGCTTACTGTGCTCCTTGTATATGTTGATGATATTATTATCACAGGTGATGATTCTGTAGAGAAACAGATTCTGCAAACACGGCTTGCTTCCGAGTTTGAAATCAAAGACCTTGGGAAACTGAGATATTTCCTAGGGATAGAAGTAGCTCATTCAAGGAAAGGAATTTTCATCAGCCAGAGGAAATATGTTCTTGATCTTCTCAAAGAAGCAGGAAAGCTCGGGTGTAAACCCTCTAATACTCCTATTGAGCAGAATCACAAGATAGGCTATGCAGAGGAGACTCCTCCAGTTGATAAAGGACAATATCAACGGCTAGTTGGGAAATTGATATATCTGGCTCATACTAGACCAGACCTAGCTTATGCTCTTAGTGTTGTCAGTCAGTTTATGCACGATCCAAAGGAGAAACACATGCAGGCAATAGAGAGAATTCTTCAGTATCTTAAAGCTACTCCTGGTAAAGGATTGTTGTTCCGACGGGATGGGAATCTATCTTTAAAAGTCTACACTGATGCTGATTATGCTGGATCCGTGACTGACCGTCGTTCTACCACTGGTTATTGCATGTTTCTTTGCGGTAACTTAGTGACATGGAGAAGCAAGAAACAAGATGTGGTTGCCAGATCAAGTGCAGAAGCTGAATTTCGAGCTATGGCCCAAGGCATTTGTGAGTTACTGTGGCAAAAATTGTAC